>ML864186.1:0-12244 GCA_009831015.1 Picea engelmannii | reverse complement strand
GAACTTCTTTAATATATCCACTGTATATTTTCCTTGACTTAGGAAAATTATCATTGGTCCTCTGTCATACTTCTTGTACCAAGAAGTAGTGCATCATACTCAGATCCTTTATCTCAGAATCAGAAGTAAAAGTCTGCTTGTATCCAACAACACGACTTCCTGAATAAATCATCAAAATTAGGCTCTCGTCACCAATAATGTAATAGCATAGGTTTGGATCAACAACACTCTTGTTGAAGCCCAAACTCATCAAGAATCCATCTATCTGATGTAGTTTCCAACTCATGGATGGTAGTATTGATGGAAGTGCATCGAGCTATTGGATCAGTATGTCTCATCATAGCTCACTCCCTCTGCTTGTGAGAATCCTCTGACTACAAGTCTTGTTTTGTATTTCTCGACACTTCCATCAGCTGCATGTATCTCTACCTCTTGTAGAGTTTCTCAAGACCAAACAGGCCTTTTATGGCCTATTGCAAAGTTTCTAGGAATATTGACTGGAACAACTGGATCAATTGTATCAATGGTTGTCTCCCTCTGAACTGCTGAGGGGGAGAAGGTATATGTCTTTTCCTTCTTCTCAAATAGTTTTGACTCCCTCTGAGTCAAGTGACTCCCTATGAAGTCTTGAAGGAAAAACATTTTTCTTTGTTGTTAGCCTGCCTAGAACAAGGAAACAATACAAGAATATCTCCTAGAGGAGATTCTTGAGTACATCTCTAGAATCAAAACAATTTAAGGATTGTTGTCACGACTACAAAACCTACTTGTAATGTAGTATGATAATTAAAACAATCAAACCTAGAGTCTTCACTTCCAATGTGTTGTTCTCATGAATGCATTGAGACTTTTCTGGGCCTATGATTGCACCAAGGGTTCCTTCCTCCTGCAAGTAACCTTGTGACAATGGTGCAAATTATATATATATACAAGTGCATACCTGACAGTGTACACCAATGGAGGTTATGCTTGTTTGTCAATGTCATGATGATCAATGATGTTCCTTGTTTGTTTGCCTTGTTGCCACCTATACCACACAAGTTTCTGACGTAGTATGCATCAACTTTTACTGATGTATCTAATATGAGAGTATCACATGTTAGTATCACAAGTTTCTGACGAAGTCTCGATTCTGCTTCCCAGCTAAACAACAGAGTCTCAATATTTATTTTATTTGTACTTTTTTACATCAATGTGTTTCCCCAAGGCTACTATCAAACAAGATCCAAGATGTGAAACATCTTGTTTTAGACCAAGATGCACCATAACATCACCTTGAGTTTCATAAAAGATCTTTCTAAGTGCTATTGATGGCCACAACATCTGGACATTTGTTGTCTTTTATACATGTGTTCGTTAGCAGAGCTGGATGCTCGACTGACAATTGAGTGGAAATTGTAATAATATGCATTTTGACACTTAACACTTGGACTCTGCACATCATTCCAATCATCGACACCAGCATAATTACCATCGGCGTATCGAAACTCAACAGGATCATCTCTCTCTCTCTCTGACATAGATCATACACATTGAGTGATGTCTTGGACATTTGGCGATGAGTGATTGACCTTTGGATGGGTGCATGTATAAGGTGCGACCGACCTATACCCTTTACATTACAAATAAGGTTACAGGTAAGTCTGACTCTTGAACAATATAGCAAGGGATCTCATACACCCACTAGTGCTCAACCACTAGGGGCACATCCATAGGGATGTCCATATCTCTGTCTCATTGCATTTCACAGGAGAACCACACTCACTAGTGCTCAACCACTAGGATCACGTTTATCTGTGCTCATCCATAGGCACGTCCAACTCAACAGATCTTCTTTCCCATTGCATTACACGGGAGAGTCATATGGTGTTCATCATCTCAACTCTTTGCTCATAGGAGGCTAATACATCGTCTTCATCTATCTCATTATAATGCACCCAACTCATGGGAATTCACACGTCCACCTTGTGCTCAGCCACAGGTACGTCTAACTCAACAAATCTTCTTTCTCATTGCGTTACACAAGAGAATCATCTGGAGTTCTTCTCAACTCTCTATAAGGAGGAGGCCATCACTACGTTCCAGTTATGTCTCAGATAGGAACCACACACCCAACTCATGGGCTCTCTCTTAGGTCAACTCAATCAGTCTGTGTCCTGGAGGATGTCTCACGCAGTTGTAATCATCAATAGCCAACAATACAATATGGGCCCAAGCCCTTACAAGCAACCTACAATGAGCACTTGTAGGATAACACAAATGAAGCACTTTTCTTGAATGTATATGTGGCATGCTCCAAGGTGATTCCATACACAATAATGGCTCCAAGATGATGTAGCTATACAAGGTGTGTATGGATCTCTCCATCAGAATCCTCCACGAACTCCATCAACCATCCTAAGGAATGTACTCCAATGGGTTAACTTCCCCTAAAAGAACAATGTCACACCCCAGGCAACTCCAAGCCTTAGAACATGAATCTAAGCTATCCCATGCTATATAGGGCCTAATTCCACCCTCCGGGATGCATAATTTTCCTCCTCCCAAGTATGACATTCTCCAAGCACAAGCCCCATGTATGGCCATCATGAAGGACATCCACCAAACTATAAAGATAAATCCAATGACCAAGGATAGAATACCAAGCTAGCCACTAACTAAGGACAAGTGTAACAACCCTAGTTAAATAGCTCATAGGGGTTTTTAGGTATAATTAATTAGATAATTAATTGTCCTAATATGGTTTTAATTAAACAATGATTAGTATTAATAATATTAATTATTTATTTATTTATTAATTAATTGTTTATAACTTTTGATTGATTAATTAATTGATTAATTGATTACATATCACATTCAATGACATGGGTAATAAATTTAAGGGGATTAATAATTTTAATTTATATAATTAAATACTTTACGTATGAAGGGGATAAGATATTAATGAAGGGGATAAAGTATTAAAGAAGGGGATAAGATATTAATGAAGGGGATAAGATAATAACGAAGGGGATAAGATAATAAAGAAGGGGGATAGGATAATAAAGGAGGAGATAGGAAAATTAATGAGGGGGAGGAGAGTGGGTGAAGGGGGGGAATATGACGGGGGAAGAGTCTTACGGGGAGGAGGATTCTTTTGGGGGAGGAAGCATTTTTTAACAGGAGGATATATTTATGTGGCAGATATTTCTGTGGAGATCTCTGGTGTGAGGAGTTTGGTTTTGGGGGTTTTTGGTGAACCATTGCAGGCGGCACCGGGTTGCAGGGGGTTTTGGCCACGGGGGCCAGGATTTCTTTCAGTATCCTGGAGCTAGGGAGCCGAACAGGCTGCTCCTAGCTGGCTAGGAGGTTAGTCGGTTTGGGCAGGGTTTGGTCAGTGCATCGGGTTGGGCAAGGAAGCAGGGAAAGGACAACCAGATCAATGGGGTAATTAGCATCAGGGAGAGGTAATTTATTTTATTCTGTTAAGTAATTCTTATTCTGTTATGAAATTGTTGTTCATTAATTAATTTAACATGCTTATATGTTGAATGAAAGAAATTACTGAGTTTATCTGCGTAGAAGTAATCTTATATGTTTCAATTTATGGATTTTAATAGACTTAAATTAATTTGGTCCCTACACATGGTATCAGAGCCCCGGTTCAAAATTTGGAGCCGAGGGCCTACCCACCTACCCAGAATTAACCAAAAATGACCACTGAAACCCTATATTTACAACCCTTCAACAACCAAAGATAGCGCAGAAATGATACAGAAACCCCACGAAGAGAACTACCTAAAAACCCTAAAGAAAAGAGTGAGTGTAGCAGGGAAACAAGACCCCACACATCCCTTGTTCCATTCATCTTCTACCTAACCTGCAAATGGCAAAAAAAAAGAGAGAGTCTGGTTATACATATAGAAGAAATATGTTTGTTGCAATTGATAAAATCTAATATATATATATATATATATAATCATATGGTAAAAAAAAAAAAACAATAAAATAGAATAGTAATTCGAATCTACACAAAAATCAGATCGCTAGCTTAAAATGCAGGTAAAGAACTCCCAAATAATGCAGTGAAATACAAACTATATGTTATCTTTGGAATTGTAAAATCATGCACAGTTGTAGCTATTCTTTGTGAAACAACTACATTTGCTTTTCCACACAGGTGAGATTGTAGAATTATGGATTCACCTACTGGGTGATTTTAGAAGAACTTTGTCAATCTCGAATTAGAGTACTTAATGATTAATTCATTCCTCTAAATATTTATAAATTCATTCCTTTAAAATAACACCTATCAAAAGAATACAGATTATAATGATTGTTAGTTAAACATAACAAATATATATATATATATATATATATATATATATATATAACCTCTGCATTCTTCAACAATTGTAACAAAAATTGAACAGACTTGACAGGCCAGCAGCCCTAGCCATTTGAATGCTGAGACTTTGCTTTGGCAGTACGTCCTACCCCCCACAAAAATGACCAAGCGCCAAGCTCAAAACAAAGTCGGCTCCAATGCTTCATTTCCCCACTGACCCCACCTGTGACAACCCTACATGTTAGCAAATATGAACAAGCAACATTTTCGAAAAACTTGTACGAATATCTTGGAATGCCAGATGCAGAAGTAACAAAATTCTTGTCGTGCATTCGCCACCAAGATGAATGACCATTTGGTCTGTTGACATAGTTAGCGTCATCATTAATCTAGTTCAAAAAAAAAAAAACAATCCAACTATCATCATAGTTAGCATCATAGTTAGGGCACGTAGGAGAGGCTCATCATTCACCTGTTGTTATGATAGCCAATTCTACCACAGTTAATGATTCCTGCATTATCATTTATATGGAAGGTATCTTCCCACGCGAAGCTTTTATGACAAAAGTAATACTGATATAATCCTCTATTGAAAACACGCTTAAAACCAAACAGAACCTCCTTCTACACTAATGACCATTTTGTCTAGAAGCATGAGTTGCTTCATCATCAATTACAGAATCTGAAAGTATATTATCGATTCCAATAATACCATTGTTGTGTTGGACTTTAGAACATTTTCTGCGCAATCTGATGCAAAGAAGGGCACAAGCCACTAGTACCACTCCAATAGTAACACCGATAAAATAAAAAAAACCAAGGATTATTTTCAGAGACCGAAATTTCATTTCGTCTGTAGATTGTATACTGAAGGTTGTGCACACAATAACTGCAGACAATTTTCAAAAAGCACAAATTGTCATGCTACCAAAGATACAAGAAAAACCACCAATTAACGAGAAAACAAAATAAAAAATTTAGCAGTGTGCTACCACATGCTCACAATTTCTGCGGACAAAAAAAAAAAATGCCAGATGGTCTGCACAACATCTAAGCATGCCCTTAAAACTGATCTGAAAATTGGGCATGGGTGCATTGCTAGAAATGCTAGAAAAGGGGAGAGGTCCGCGACTTTGAACTCGCGACCTTCCACCCCATGTTCTGAAAATTGGGTGTGCTTGTGCGATGGGATCCATTGCGTGATGATGAGGAGGAACCAATTGATGATGATAAGGAGCTCACCAGGGGATTTTATATTGCCCAATCAATCCACAAGCTATCTCTAAATGCCCAAATGCATAGAGCGTTGAAACCGCATGGAGGAGGAGCTCACCGGGGGGTTTACTTTGCACAAACGCCCAGCCTGTATATTGTACAGCCGCCTCCACTCTCCAAAGATAAAAACACCCAGCCTATGTATTGTATAGCCGCCTCCACTCTCCACAGACAAAAATGCCCAAGAAACAAATTACCAAATACAAGAGCCTAGCCCCAATACTAAAGCCACTTGCAGGAGGAGCCCACGGGCGGACTTCTACATTGCACAACGTGTCTGGAGCCAACACGAGTTAGCAACCACATGCACATCACAAATTGAAACCTGAGACCAAGAGCCAAATTCATATGGAGGAGAAGCCCAAAATGGGTACACAACAGTCAGTCGTCCAACGCACCAGCGAACAGCTCCATGCGACCTGCAACCTGCAATACAACACAAGTTATCCAAGACCGAGCGCCCAAGCGCCAAGAATCAAGACATAGGGAGGAGGATATCACAAGTGGGGCTCAAAAGGCGCACACTGCAAAACAAAAGAACCAGCGATTCAAACAAGCCAAGTGCCAAGCTCAACTCCACTCCATATATCTCATCGAATAACTTATGAGAGCTTCGGCACATATAAAGGACATACAACCCAAGCACAAGCGTCGAACACTAGCGCACAAATCATTCAGCAAGCAACAATACAAGCCATCACCTGACAGACGAGGAGGAGAAGCCATGAGAGAAGGCCATGGCGACCGACCGCGTAACCAGAAACCTCACAAGAAGAAATAATAAGGAAAAGAGGAATTAGGGTTAAGGAATAGTTTAGGGTTTTGGTACTGAGAGTCGGGGGCCAGGCACGTGGGCCTCATGCCAGAAGCCCGACTTTAAAGGCTGCCAGCGAATGCCTCATTCGCATCAAGTTATTAAGCACATTAAACTCTCGCCGAATTGAAAGTAAGTTTTTTTTGTTTAGTAATATTAATTCTAGTTTTATTAATTTATTTAAAAATATTAATACTATTATGTAAATTAAAATTATTTAAATTAAATAATTTAAATAATTATGAGTTTTAATTTAATTTAAGTAATTTAATTTAAGGTAAGTAAATAATTTAATTACTTTAATTTAATTGAATAAAAAGATAAGATTAAATATAAATATAAATTAAATTAAATTAAATTAAAAGATTAGTGATATATAAGTTTTAAAGTTAATAATATATGGTAAGATTAATATGATAATTAAAATTAATTGACTTATTTGTCATAATGATTTAGGGGTAAACTGGGTAAGTAAATTAACATTATAAATTTATCATGTTAATAGTAGGTTTGAAACCTATGTCATTAATCATGTGATTAATGAATGCAATAGGGTTAAGTAAAAATTTTAGAGGTCCATGGGTTTTGAACCCACGACCACCACCAAGTCCAAACGCTTTGGGGAATGACCAAACACCAACACGCCACACATAGAGCTTAAAGGTTAATTATATTTATAATAGAGTTATTCATATTTATAAAGGTTAAATGTCCTTGTAGAGTAGCGGGAGTTTGACGCATGTTGTGGGGAATAGTTAGGGTATAATAGGACGTATGATAGGAAGCACTACATACGGGATTTGATGCACTATGGCAACTATGGTATGGTGCTAACGTAGCTACCAGGTGAGGGAGTCAATAGTTTTCTTAGGTGAAGAAATCAAACTTAGACGCTTTAGCCCTAACCTAGCCAATCCCCTAAAGAGAGTAGTGTTTGTTTACAGACAAGTAAAGAAAAACTTACGCCTAACCCTGTTTCTAGTTTAAGTAGCACCAATTCGAAACATCCTTGAACTCACCCTGGCAACCTTGGTTGATGCAGGTTAAATCATATAGGATGGTTAGGACTCGAGGGAATCGAGGCAGGGGAGCATTGTCACAGGCACTGCCAACATTGCCAGCGCCGCCACCACCATCGCCCGAACTAGCTCTCATACTACGCTCATTGGAGGCCATAAATGAGACTTTAAAGGGGCGACAACTAGTAGGGACCGAAGTGGAACCCCCACCGTCTGGAATGGGTAATCTAGAAGCATCAAGGGATTCAGGGGGAGGACCTCCACCCGAAGACATCACTCGAGAATTGCAGAAGATCAAACTTCTGGAGTTTGTCGGGGATCGTGCCAGTGAACGCGCGGAAGCATGGTTGGAAGGCATGACAAGGTGTTTTGCCTTAAGGGAATATGCATCCAACTCAAAGGCGAAGATAGCAATTTTTCAGTTAAGAGACAACACCTTGAACTGGTGGGGTAACCTGGAAAGACAACTGCATCTTACCCCGGACACAGTATCTTGGGAAATTTTCGAGGAGAGGTTCCGAAGGAAATATCTGCCAGCCTACTATGAGGAACAGCAAGTAGGAGCGTTTCATGCCTTGGTACAGGGAAACAGGACCATAGAAGAGTATGAGATCAGGTTTATGGAACTGGTCAAATATGTTTCATACATGGATAATGACTAACGACAGGTAGAGCTCCTCATCTATGGGCTAAACCCTAAGATCAGAGCTATGGTGTGGATGTGGAAACCATCTTCAGTAGCAGAAGCAGTGGAAAATGCGCGTTATGCGGAGGAACACATGAACTTAAACAGAGGTACGAGACCGACCTTTCTGCATCATCTTGGATTCATAGGGAAAGCCCCGAGGACATTTCCCAGGGGAGGGGGCTCAAGGCCACCTCCATATGGTAACAGAGTCGCACCAAGGACAGTAGCCGCAGGGGTTTCAATGGCAGCGAGTGCAACATCTCGTTCATCGCCAGCAACGCAAACAGGTCCACGGCCATCTCAGGGAACAACTAGTAGGGGCAGGGGTTCGAGGGGAAGGTACTCGTTTCAAAGACAGTCAAAGAACAGTGCGCATATTCAAACTCGTGTTACCTGTTGGGGATGTGGAGGACCCCATTACCAGCGTCACTACCTAGAGTTACAATCAGGATTTGCGCATAGAGAAGGAAAGGTCCCGATGGGAAGAGCAAGTAGCAACCACCAAATTTACACAGTGGTTAATAATCGCCAGGCCGAGCATCAATCCACGGTGGTGGAGTCATCAGGTATGCTAAATCATATCAATGTTAAGATTTTATTTGATCTTGGTGCGACAGATAGTTTCATTTCACCATCTGCATTAGAAAAGAGTGGGTTGGCAGCCTACGAGCATGATGACTTTAAACAAGTCGAGATGGCTCCGGGGGAAAAACAAGCGGTAGGACCTAATGTTGATAATTGTATAGTAGACCTGGGAGTGTGTACTACCAGGTTGAAGGTATACGTCACTACTCTCAGGGCGTATGACCTAATCATAGGAATGGATTGGTTAGCAACTCATAGAGCTTTGGTAGATTGTTTCGCAAAAAGGGTGCTCTGTGTAGACAACGAAGGAAGGCCAGTAGAGATCCAGGGTGTATGGAGAAAAGTGTCATTACGCTTTATCTCAACTATGAAGGTTAAGAGATGCTTGAGACAAGGGTGTCGACTATATGTAGTCGAAGCAGTGAACGAAAGGAAGGGAGCCTCATTGGATTAGTACTCGGTACTGTCAGAATTTAAGGATGTTTTTTCGAACGAGTTACCAGGGTTACCTTCTGAGAGGGAGCTTGATATTACTATTGAGCTAAAACCTGGTGCAGAACCAATTTCCAAGACTCTGTATTAGATAACAGCGCCAGAACTTTGTGAATTGCCAATGCAGTTGAAAGAGTTACTGGACTTAGGGCTAATAAGGCCCAGTGTTTCACCTTGGGGTGCACTAGTGATTTTTGTAAAGAAGAAGGATGGATCCTTACAACTATGTATAGACTACAAAGACTTGAACCGTGCTACAGTGAAAAACAGGTACCCAATGCCGTGAATAGATGACCTCTTCGATCAGATGAAAGGAGCGACGGTATTCTCAAAGATCGATTTGCGATCTGGGTATCATCATTTAAGGATTAAGGAAGGCGATATCCCAAAAATGCCATTCGAACTCGATTTGGACATTACGAGTTTGTCGTAGTACCTTTTGGATTGACCAATGCGGCAGCAGTATTCTTGAGCCTCATGAACGGCGTATTCCAGAAGTACTTAGACCATTTTGTACAAGTCTTTCTAGATGACATCCTCATTTATTCCAAGAACGAAATTGAACACGAGGAACACTTACGAGTAGTGTTGTCCTGCCTTAGAGAGAACAAATTGTATGGGAAGTTGTCGAAATGTTCCTTCTTTCAGAAAGAGATCCACTATTTAGGTCATATCATTTCCAGCGAAGGAATCTCTGTGGACCCAGAAAAGGTAAAGGCCATTGTGGAGTGGCCAGTGCCGAAAAATTCCCATGAGGTGAGAAGCTTCATGGGGCTAGCAGGTTATTATCGGAGATTTGTGGAAGGATTCTCAAAAATAGAAAAACCCATCACCACTTTGCATCACAAGGGGGTCAGGTATGAATGGACAGAAGAATGTGATAGTGCATTCATTGAGCTTAAGAGGTTACTAACTAGTGCGCCAATTCTACGAGTGTCGGATATGGAAAAGGACTTCATAGTCTGCACGGATGCCTCGAAGCAAGGGTTGGGGGTCATGCTAATGCAGGATGGAGGAGTGATAGCTTATGCATCAAGGAAGTTGAAGAAACATGAAGAGCTATACACGACTCGCGATTTAGAGTTGGCAGTTGTAATGCTAGCTCTGAAACTTTTGAGGCACTATCTTGTGGGGCGAAACTTTGAGCTCAAAATGGACCATCAAAGTTTAAAACATCTCTTCACTGAAAGGGATCTGAATGTCAGGCAAAGGCGATGGAGTGAGTTTATGAGTGAGTACGATTTTGGTATTTTATACATCAAGGGAAAGGAAAATGTAGTCACATATGCCTTGAGTAGGAGACCACGTATCTTCTCCTTAGTACCCTTAAAGGTCAATCTGAAGGAACATGTGTTGACACAACTCCAAGGAGACAGTTGGTATTTAAAGGTTACTTCAAACTTCCAGAGTGGGAGGCATTTAGATCCAAAGTATGAAGGTTATAGTCTAGAACCAGACGGACTATTGAGATATAGAGGAAGGATGTACATCCCTGAAAATGGGGATATTCGAAGCATAATACTGAAGGAAGCCCATAGAGCACTTTATTGTGCGCATCCAGGTGTGAAGAAGATGTACGCAGACATGAGGAAGCTCTTCTTCTAGGTAGGCATGAAGCGCGATGTAGTCCATTTCGTCGCCAAATGCCTAGAGTGTCAACAAGTGAAAGCCGACCACCATCACCCAGTAGGCCTCCTACAACCACATGATGTTCCTATGTCCAAATGGGAAGTCATTGGATTTTGTTGTGGGATTGTCGCTCACATCTCATAGACACAATGTCATTCTTGTGATAGTGGATAAGTTAACCAAGAGTGCTCATTTTATACCGGTTAGAGACACTGATGATGTCACTGATGTGGCACGTGTATTTATAAGTGAGGTTATCTGTTTGCATGGGATACCTAAGAAGATCATTTCAGATAGGGACTCCAGATTCACTTCTAGGTTTTGGACAAGTTTGCAGTCAGCATTGGGGACTTAGTTGAACTTAAGCACAACTTATCATCCTGAAACAAATGGGCAAACTGAGAGAGTAAATCAAGTCATGGAAGACATGCTCATGATGTATGTCATGGATAATCAAACCCAGTGGGAGAAGTACCTACCTTTAGTAGAGTTTGCCTACAATAACAGTTTTCATAGCTCCATCGGAATGCCACCCTACGAAGCTCTGTATGGAAGACCATGCAGAATGTCATTGAGTTGGGATAGACTAGAAGACCAAGTAACAGTTGGGCCAGAATTGATTCAAGAGATGGAGGAAAAGGTGATTCAGATTAGGCAGAGACTAAAGGAAGCACAGGATAGGTAGAAAAGTTATGCGGATGCACACAGGACCGACCGAAGTTATGAGCTGGGAGACCGGGTTTTCATTCGTATCGGGCCTAATAAGAGTACCATATGGTTCGAGAAGGGGACAAAGTTGTCACCTCGATTTATAGGGCCGCTCAGAATCCAAGAGAAAATTGAACCCGTTGCCTATAGTCTCGTACTGCCACCCCACTTGCATAAAACTCATAATGTTTTTCATGTATTTTTTTTACGTCATTATGTTGCTGATGAATCACATAAACTAAATTGGAAGGAATTGCAAGTATCGGACGTGGGAACCCTCACGGTAGAACCGTTACACATATTGGACCGTAGAGTCCAACAGCTCAGGAACCGTCTGGTAGACCAAGTTAAGGTCCAATGGGACAAGTATATTCTAGGATCTGCTACTTGGGAAGATGTCGAGACATTACGACGAGACTATCCCTCACTTTTTTGACCACCTCGAGAATATGTTTCTCGAAGGTTGGGTGTATGTAACACCACCTTTTTACTTAGACAACCAGGATTACCTAAGGCCTATATACTTTATTTTCTATTCACAGTGGAACTATTAAATGATACACATAAACTTTAAAATGTATGAACTTTTATGAATGTTTAAATGTTATTGATGATGATGCATATAATGCGATCTGCTATGTGAATGTAAGTTTTATGAATGTTTAAATGTTATTGATGATGATGTATATAATGCGATCTACTATGTG
>ML864185.1:12901-35512 GCA_009831015.1 Picea engelmannii | reverse complement strand
CAATCCGCAGTTGAAAATTGAGGTAAAAAAGAGGGTTTGGAGCAATGTTTGGGTGAAGTTACAAATGAAATAGTGAAATGTGGGTTTTTACCTATTTTATTGATTTTTATTACTTTTCATTTGTATATCATATTATTTTGTATACTTCATCCAAGCCCTAAAGTCCTAACGACTTTAGAGGTGGTTGATTTTTGCAGATGGAAAAGTCTAGAGGTGAAACCTTGGAACAAGGGTCTGCTTTTTTGGTTTGTTTTTATTTGTCGCATGTACAGATCCTTTTAGGGGTTTTTAGGAAAAACTCTGAGCAAAATATTGATTCTTTCTCACACTCGTGAAACCATGAGAATGTAATCGAGTAGTCTTTTTTCGTTTTTCGAACTCATAATGGTGACACAAAAAATGAAACCCATGGAGTATCCTTTAAGCTCTTTTCTCACTCCTTAAAAATGAAAATATTGTCGAGCGACCTTGTTCTTTTCACACTCATAAAAGTATTTGAAGAAAACATCTGATGAGAGGTAGGTTATCACTTTTTCAGTCTCATTAGATTAATTTACGAAAAAGGAACTGATGAAGTTCTCTTTAAGTGTTTTTCAGACTCTCTAAACTTGAAAAACCCTTGATTTTTCTCTCTTTGGACTCGTTAAACAAACATCAAAAGACCCATATGGAATTGAACCACTTCTTCTCAGGGTTCGTTAAAAATACTCTGAGGTACTTGTCCGAAGGATGAGATTATATCAACAAGCATATGATATCCTCCTCAAGCTTGCGTAAAAATAAAGAGGTACTCGCCAGAGATGGTGGGGGAAAATTGGGAGAGAAATATGTCTCTGGATTTGTGTTAGTGGTAGTAATAGTCGCTCTTGAACATGACACCCCCCTTCATCATTGTATCCGGGTTGGGAAATCCATTTGTTTCTCATTTGACCATACAAAAATTCATATGTTGGGTCCTCCTTGAGTCAATGCTTCCAAGACCATTTTCGTGTCGTTCATATGTTCAGGAGAAGTCCAACCTAAACAAGCCTTCTATTGAGTCGACCATCTGCAATAATAAATCTTATACCATGTCGGCCTTCCCTGTGTCAGTTTCAAATCACTTCATACTTCGATCTACCTCAAATTTGTTACATATTTTGCATCATTGGTGGGGGATACATCAAGGCCCTCATGTGACGAGTCTTTTCCTGTCAACTTCAACTCATTATTCGGGAACAAGACTTAGAAATATTTTAGTACCTTAGAGCATGCATGCCTCAATGGAAGGTTTCTTTGCTTTCAACAGTGGGTTCACATCATTGACCCCTGATTGGAAGATTCCATCGAGTGTTCAACTTCAACTCATTTATTCAAATTTGTTGGATAGTACTAGGGTACCTTGGGAGTCATTGACATCAATGGTGATTTCCCTCGCACTTGTTAACGATTTTCATTAATGACCGGTAATCAAGTGGTTTCTACCATGTTTTACTTCAACACCTATAATCACATGGTTATATTTGTACTTAGAGACGATGGAAATGAAGAACCTATATCTTATCATTTTGGTCCAGGTTGCAACGGAGTATTCATGATTTGTATTGACACATATATCCACTTTGTATGTCTCATGGCTATGTCCGAATTTGATTTCTTTTAGAGCAAAGATCCATAGTGTATTCTTGGTGGCTATGTTGATTCATAATGACATGGATCCACAGTGTATATTTAGTGGCCATGACTCACTTGAAATTTTGTAATCTGAGTATGGGAATGCCTACCTCATGACGATGATACATTATTATGCAGATGCTTGATTGTTTGCAGGTTCCTGATCGATGCACTCCTTGTTTCTGACACACACATTCTACAAAGTATTTTAGCTGTCACAAGTTCCAACTTCATACTTTGGGGGGAATTCTGTTACACATTATTTTGGTCACCCCAGTGATCCACTGACAAACATGTTCCCTAAAAAGATAAAAGAGTATTTCTCCATGAAGAGAGTGAATTTCTTTTCTTTCTCAAAACCCCTATTAAAGAAGGTCGTCGCACCCTGCAATATGCACGGGGCGCGACGATGCCTGATTGTCGCATCCTTCTCTAGAGATAGACTGTGACGTCTCTGCAAGTTTCCCTATGTCTAGGGTGCAACGATGTTACAAGCTAAGGAAAATACAAACTTCACGAATGTTCTAGAAGGGGATCTTCTAGAAGATGAGGTAGCCTTCGAACGGTTTAGATCTTACTCGCTTTTCTGATTTGGTGGGATCATCCTAATCTCCTCATCCATCTCTCTTTCACACTATATAAAGAGGGATCTCTCATGAAAAAGGCTAAGGTTGAATAGGCTAAGTTTTGTATAGAGAGTTCTACTTCCTCTTGAGAGATTTGCTTTAGTTCTACAAGCTACATGGTGGACCTTCTTCATTCAAAGGATTTGGAGAAAAAGTGTGTGTGTTGGAGCAAAGAGCTAGTGAAAAGGGGACCTTGCGACATCAAGGCTTTGGTTGTAATATCCACTTTATTTTTAATATGATACAACGATATGTTTCTTTACCATAAAACTAGTCTTGTTTTATTGTATGATTCCTTGATCACATACATAGGTTCTTGTTGAGTATCTTGTGTTGCTTTCACTTTGGTTGGCTTGTGTTCCCTTGAAGGTTTAATATCACAGGAGAATTGGAATGAATCTAGGATGACAAAAGAAAGAGGAAACGACATTTAAAAGGTATGTTGGAAGATCAATAATTAGAGCTTAGGGAAAGTCTTATATTTTGTTATGTTTTGTTCTAGTTTCCAGTGGGATCTAGGGAGATCTATTTATGTACACATTTACCGATTAATCCAATAACAATGGTTACATCCAAATGGATCCTTATTCATCTAATTCAAGCAGGATGGTTTGAACCTTGCAATTCTGGCCCACCATTTTCTTCAAACAGGAAACATGAAACACTAGATGTAGTTTGGAAGTAGTTGGAAGTGCCAGCTTGTAGGAAACTGGACTAATACATTTGATAATATGATAAGGGCCATATAATTTGGGTTCCAACTTGTGGTGGAAATGGGATTTGAGTGATATTTTCTTATAAGGTTAGAGTTAGAGAAACACCTGATCACCTTCTTGGAAAACCATTTCGTAACGTTGTTGGTCAACCTGTTGCTTCATACGATTTTGGGCCATGTGAAGGTTATCCTTCAAATATATCAGGGTAACTACTCTACCTTGCAACAACTTATCAATATCTCTAACCTATGATGTTCCTGGAATATAAGAAGTTACTGTAGGTGGTTGTTGGCCATACACCGTTTCATATGGTATCATTTTGGTTGCTATATGATAAGAAGTGTTGTACCACCTTTCTGCCAATGGTAACCATTTCACCCACTAATGTTGTTTGTCTGAGGAAAAACAATATAAGTAGGTTTCCAAACATTTATTGAAAACTTCCATTTGGCCATCTGTATGCGGGTGGTATTTTGTGCTCATGTTCATTTGTGTTCCCTATAATTTAAACAATTATTTCCAAAATGTGCTAGTTAAATTTGGGTCACGATCAGACACAATGGATGTTGGTATTCCATGAAATTTGAAAATTTGATCAATGAAAAATTGCGCTACTATAGTGGGTGTAAAAGGGTGTGGTAAGGAAAAAAAATGTGCATACTTTGAGAGGCGTTCGACCACAACCATGATGACTGACTTGTTGCCCGATTTTGGAAGGCCCACGATAAATTCCGTGGAAATGTCAGTCCAAATAGAATTTGGAATGAGTAACGATTATAGAGCTCCCGGGGTATTGACAATGTCACCTTTATTGTGTTGTAAAATATCACATTCGGTGACAAAGGTAAGGATATACTTCTTCATTCCTTCCTAGAAAAAATAACAGCAAGCAAAAGTATATGTCTTTTGGAATCCTGAGTGACCCACAATAGCATATGAATGAAATTCATTTAAGATCTTGGGCTTGAGTTCTAAATTCAGAGATAGAACCAAGCACTCCTTATACCCGAGGATATTATCTTTCTAAGTGTATCTAGTAGGTGGGTTAGGTTTCTCCTAAAGTCACTAAATTACCTGTGATATGGTTGGGCGGGTTAGCCACTCTTGTTGAACTTCCTCAATCCAATTGGAACTGGTAATGATAAGGCAAAGAGGGAACCTTCATCCTCATATTGTCTTGACAATGCAACTGACACTGCATTGTCTTTGCCTTTTTTTATATATGATCTCATAATCATAGCCCAACATTTGGGTTAGCCACTTGTTTTGTTACGGGGAGGATAACCTTTTCTCTAGGAAATACTTCAGACTATGGTAATTTGTTTTTATTTTAAAATGATTTTCCAATAGATATGGTCGCCAAGTGTGCATAGCATGGATAATGACCATCATTTCCTTTTAATATGTATATTTTCCCAAATTGCAGCCACTCAAATCCTGGCTAGTGAAAGCAAGAGGTATACCTTCTTGTGTTAGAATTGCGCTAATATCAGTACCTGAAGCATCAAATTCCACAACAAAAGGTTTTTTAAAATCAGGGGTTTCTAAGATGGGGATAGTGCACATGGACTGCTTTAAATCTTTGAAGGCCTACTTTGCTACTGATGTCCAATGAAATTAATTCTTCGTAAGAAGGTCCGTCAAGGGATGGGAAATTTTTCCATAATGGTGGACAAATTTCCTGTAATATCCTATGAGGCCCAGGAAACCCCAAAGGTGTTTCAAGGTCATGGGTCTTGGCCAATCCTACATAGCTTGAATCTTTTTAGGGTCCACTCTTACCCCCTCACGACCCATAATGTTTCCAAAGTATTTGACCTCACTCACCCCAAAATAACACTTGGCCTTTTTGATAAACAATTTATTGTCCTGTAACAGTTGGAGTACTTTTTCAACATGGTCTAGATGGAAATCCCAAGTGCGGCTGTAAATGAGGATGTCGCCGAAGAAAACTAGAACAAATTTTCGAAGGTAGGGATTCAAGAGTTTATTCATGAGACTTTGAAAGGTAGATGGGGAATTTCAAATTAAAAAAGGCATTATCAAGTATTAATAATGGCCTTTATGAGTTCGGAAAGCGTTCTTTGGAATATCTTCTTCATTCATCCAAATCTGGTGATAACCTAAGTGAAGATATAATTTTGTGAAGAAAAAGGCACCCTGGAGTTCATTCAATAGATCATCAATGACATGAATGGGAAAATTATCCTTAATGGTCAATTTATCAAGGGCACAAAAATCTAGGCACATGTGCCAAGAACCTTCTTTTTTAAGACCATCACAATGGGGGATGAATATGGGATGGTACTTGGGAGAATTACACCTACCTCCAGTAATTCCTGCACTATTTTTTCTATTTCATTTTTTTATCAAATGGATATCATTAGGGGCATACATTGGGGGGATGAATACCTTTAAGGAAAGGGATGTTGTGATCATGCTCACCCCAAGAGGAGGGTAAATCTGTGGGTGCCTCAAAGACCTTGTGGTGATTTTCCAAGACCAGTTGAAGATTAGGATGTACTATTGGAGATGATTGATCACATACCTGGATGACATTAAGTTGACAAATCACACCATGGTGTCCTTTCGTTAGGAGTTTCTCCATCCAGTGAGAACTGATAATTTCTCTGGAGACAACTTGTAGGCCTTGGAGGGTATGTGAGCATCTTGAGTAAATCTCATAGATAAATCCTGATAATCCATGGTAATTGGTCCCAGAGTGCGAAGCCATTCAACAACCAAGACAATATCACAATAACTCATGGAAATGGAAAACATGTTAGTTTTCAATGTATAATGGCCCATTTGGAGTTTGGCATTCTCACAGTGGCCCCCACATTTCATTGTACCACCATTAGCTATGAGAATTTGAAAATTAGAAATTGGACTAACAAAGCAATTGACATTCTCAACGACCTTGTGATGAATAAAATTATGGTTTCTACCACTATTAATCAACATTATGATTGACCTATGTTTGATGTATCCCTTGATTTTTAATGTTCGTGGAGTAGAAATACCTGTGCGGGAATGAAGAGATATCACAGGTTCCCTTGGTTCCATAGGAGGTGTGACTAGATCTGGGATGGGGGAAGTTGGTTGTGTGTCCTTTGAGTCTAGGGCCTCAACTGATAGGATTTCCTCAAAGGAGGTGAAAGCTGACCCATTAATATGGAATAAATTTTTTTCACAACATTTATGGCATGGAGAATAATTTTCATCACAGTAATAACAAAGTCCTTGCTTCTGACATTCAACCATTTATGGATGAGATACCTTTTGGACCTTCAAAGTTTGGGTCAGAATAGGGGTAGCCCATAGACGAGGGAAGTTGGGAACTACAAAATGAAGAGGTTGGGCATGAAGAATGGTCTCAACCTCCAATGCTAATTTTCATGCCTATAATCAGGTAACATGATGGTGAACACAAACATAAGATAAAATGACATCCTTTAAGCCACTGGGTAATAATTACAGATAGAACTCATCAGATAAGCCCTCAATTTTGATATCCAACTAATCAAATGTGATGATTAAGTCTTTTATTAAGCCTGTTTGTTTCAGCTTGGTGATTTGTCCCAAAAAATGAGATTCCCTATCAAAACGAGCACAAACGACTTTGGTGAACATCATCCAATTTGGTTGTCCTGGATAATATTTCTTATGCCATTTCCACCATTTCCATCATTATTGATCCAAGTAAAGAAACCCACATGGATTTTTGTCTCATCACCCCGAATATCATGGAGGGAGGAGTAGTGTTCCATTTGGGATAGCCACTCGACCGAGTCTAATCCATCAAATTTATGCATCTCAACTTTGGGCACTTTATTCTATGAATTTGGAGAACCCCAAGGGGAGTGGGAAATATGAGTATTCTCACAATGCTAAGAATGAGTATCCTCAGAGTGGTGCTCCTAGTGCTTACCCTAGATGTGTGGCACAAGGTATTGGACTTGTTCGGTGAGGGAGTTCAGATTCTAGGTGAGGGAGTTCGGGATCTAGTTGAGGGTGTTCATGATATGTTCCATGTTCTTAGATAGGTTGGTTACTTTAGATTCCAACTCTTATAGGTTCTGAGCGTAGGTGGTAGGGGCCATTATGGAGGCTTAGGTAGAATGATACCTCAACAATCAACACAATATAAGGAGTTTGTTGGGATAGGTGTAAAATAAGGGTGTTGGGAAGGGGGGTCGGGTCCATGGAAAAAATAGGTACCACTGCAATCAGGGCAGACAGAGGAATCCAATGGTAGAGGTCCCAAATAAGGGTGTTTTTGGGATCACTATAGTCATATAGTTTTTTCTCCTGTGGAATTATACTCCAATTTGAATACTTTTGTAATGTCGGAATTCCTAAATTATTAACAATAAAAATTGTGTAGTGAATTCACAAACCAAATGAAAGAGGCAAGGTTGTGCGGCCATAAAATCTTGTTTGTACCTTTTCTGGTATGTTCACCCCTGGTTAGGGTTTGTAGGGTGACTATGGAAAAGGGTTTTCCCTGTGCTATAGCTCTTTGATATATGTGTGGGGTCGAATAGTAGTACTCGACCAAATATATCAGGGCACCAACTAAGGAGGCTCAATAGTAGTACAAGGCCCAATATATAAAGAACATTCTAGAGAAATATATTTCTAGAAGTGGAAGATTCTATTAGGTATTATTACATTGACTTTCTCACATTTATTTAACAGGACTTATTAACTATTGCCAGCCTTTATTACATGGAAAATATATCATCCTAACTAATGACCAACTAAGAGGGGTTAGGGTCGGATCCTAACTTCCTCCTTGTACTCTTCATCCATCCCATCACTGAATCTTCCCAAGGATCATGCACGCTCTACAGGTTTCATGAAAGGCCTTACATCCTCCCCCAATAAAAAAAATTCCATCTCGACAAATTTCACACCAATTGAAACCCGTAGAGGCCTCTGTCAAACTCTCGAATCATTTCCTCATATTTCCACAAGGACTCATATCTCTCCCAATTGTCCTCTTCATCAGGTTTGTTCTTTCAATGGATGAATTAATCATGTACTTTACCTCTTCCCAATCCCAATATGTGATGCGCTAAAATATCCTCTACCTATACATTTGGCTTATCTACAACCATGGTTGGTGCTCTGGATGGCTCAACTCAACTTGGGTCATCCGAGTCTCTTTAGAATGAATTCAATTGGATAATGTGGAAGACAAGGTGAATGTGTCTTATATGGAATGAAAACTCCAATTCGTAGGTTCATTTCCAATCTTCTCAATAACTTTGAGCATTCCCTCATACCTCCATACAAGATATGGAGCCATCCCTTTAGGTGGTGGGAAATGATCTCTTCTAAGCTTGAGTAAGACCAAACCTCCTACTTGGAATTCTACATCATGCCTGCTGTGATCTACCCACTACTTCATTTTTTTTGTTTTGTTAGTCAAGTCTGTGCAAGTTATCTCCAACCGATCTTGCCAACCCTTCATGAAACCCATGGTTGATGGATTCATCCTATATTATCCATGTGTCACAAAATGAGGATTTATGGGTTTTTTTCCATTTGTCATCTCGAATGGAATATATCCATCGATGAGATCTTCTACAAGTTTTAGTTGAACTGGGTGGCATCCAACAACTTAGGCCAATTTATCTGACTTGTTTATACATAGTGCCACAAGTAGTCCTACATAAGTGTGTCGATTCATTCGATCTTTCTATTGGGTATGTTTTATATTCTTTGCATGACTAGATGTGTTATGTGTTATATTATTTTCCCCAAGAAAAAAATGGTGCTTTTTTGCATCCATTTTTTGTGGTTTTTTGGCACATGGTTTTCTTCGATGGTTTTCTAATTCTGATTAATGAATTAGAGTTGTTGACTAATCCAGTTCAATGGATTAGAGGCTTTGGGTGTCTCGGGATCCTATATGTTGTATTATATTGTAAACAATGAACACATGATGAATACAATATTAGAGGTGTGGCTCTAAACAAGTTGTTGGTTTTCCTGGTTTAGGTTTATAGGGTAACAATATATGTGTAATGTGTGTGTGTGTGTGCCATTGTATTTTTTCTATTTTTATTGAGAATTTATTTGCAATAAATAATTGTACAAGGTTAAAATATACATTTGGTACGAGAGTAATTATTGGATTCATGGGGACACCTTTGTGGTTAGGCGTTTGGCTCAGGTCTGTGATATGCCTTGTTACAGTGGGATATCTGCAATATTGATTATTCAGGTGAAAAGAAATGGTGAGAAATTTGAAATAGAGATCGATAAATTTAATGGGAAAATTTTGAGCTATGGAAGTTCAATATGGAAGATCTATATGTAGAAAAATATCAATGGATTGTGGTGGATCTAGGTACTGCACCTACAGGAATGTCAACAGAAGACTGGAAAAAGTTGGATTAGAAGGCGAAGAGCACAATTCAATTGTGTCTCTTAGATTCAATATTATTGAATGTGTCAAGGGAATATATAGACACAACATTATGGGATAAGGTGGGGACTTTGTATCAGTACAAGTCCCTAGTAAATAAACTATTCCTACGGAAGAAGCTATATAACCTGAGGATGAAAGATGGAGACTTGGTGACAAAGCATTTGAATGCCTTCAATACAATGGTAAGTCAATTATTATCCATTGATATTAATATTTCTGATGAAGACAAATGTATCGGTTTATTATGATCTTTACTAGACTCATGGGATAGTTTGGTTGTGTCCATAGGTAGTAATACAACTACTTTAAGTTTCAATGATGTGGTCTCATCCTTGTTTTCGGAGGAGATGAGGCAAAAAAACATGGAAGGAAAGAGCACAAATGCATTATTTGCAAGAGGACACTCCAAGGAAATAAAAGGATATAAGTCCTCAAGTGGGATATATAAATATAAGGTAAGATCTAAATCTCCCATAAAGTTTTTAAAGGCATGTTGGAGATGTGGAAAAGAATTGCACTACAAGAGGCAATGTAAATCCAAAAGTGTTGAGAGAGGGAAGGGATTTGAAGATGCTCATTCTACAGAAGAAAAAAACTCCAAGGAAGAAGGAGGGGGTGTTTACTTTCCTTTTTGAAGCACACATGAAAATCACGAGGCATGGCTGGTTGACTTAGGTGCATCCTTTCATATGACTCCTGACAAGCATTGGTTTTAAGAGTACGAAAGGTATGATGGAGGTGACATTTTTCTAGGTGATGAATCGACAACCAAAATAACAGGATGAGGGAAATTCAAGTTGAAGTTCATGGATGGAAGGATTATAACACTCCCTAGTGTTCTTCACACCCCAGGATTGGCCATAAATTTGATTTGTGTAAGCAAAATGGACGATGCAGGGGTAAAAACAATGTTTGAGAAAGAAACTTGCAGGATGGTTTGAGGAGAAATTGTGTTTCTCAAGGGATTTTGGTTTGGAACTCTGTATAATATGCAAGGAAGAACTATTAGTGATGAGTGTAATAGTTCCCTTTTTCCTAAGATTGGAGTTGAAGAAGAAAAAACTCCTACAATATTTGGAGAAAATATTATGTTGTGGCATCAAAGACTAGGCCATACTAGAGATAAGTGACTTTGAATATTACATGGTAAATTTATAGTTGAAGGTATGTCTAACCACTCTCTATATTTTTATTTTTGTGAAAATTATGTATATGGAAAGCGAAATCATGTAAGATTCCCCCCTGGTGCATCGAGGGCGGAGGGAATTTTACATTTGGTGCATAGTGATATGTTTGGACTTGTGTTGGTTCCATCATTGGGAAAATATGTGTATTGTGGCTCATTTATAGATGACTTCTCGAGGAATACATGGATATATTTCCTCAGGAAGAAATTTGAAGTCTTTGATAGGTTTAAGGCTCTTATGGATAATCAAATAGAGAAAATAATTAAGGTGTTGAGGACAGATAATAGTAGAGAGTTCTGCGGAAATGACTTTGAATGTAAGAAGTGTGGTATATAAAGGTAGAAGACTACTCCATATATGCCTCGACAGAATGGATTTGCATAAAGGATGAACAAGACATAGATGTAAAAATCAAGGTGCATGCTTAGTGGTGTCGAGTTAGGACATGAATTATGGGAAAAGGCAGTGGGTATTTCATGTTACCTAGTCAATTGATCACCCTCATCAACACTAGATGATAAGACTCCACACGATTTATGAAATGGTAAGAAACCCTCTCTCACACATCTCAGGGTATTTAGCTATGAGGCTTATGTTGACATTCCAAAGGAAAATAGAAGCTAGATAGAAAGGATAAAAAGTGTATCTTTATTGGGTATAAAGATGGCCTAAAAGGTTATAATATTTGGAACCCAAAAACTAAGAAGGTAGTGTATAGACAAGATGTGGTATTTAGAGAAATCAAATATGTTGTCAAATAGGAAGTCCTACCAAGTAAGGAAGAACCAGAGAAAATAAAGTTTGAGTTGAAGGATGATGAATCAGATTCTACAGAAGAACATGAATCAGAAGAAGATCCTCATACTTCAATATTGAGGAGATCGATTCAGGAAAAAAGGAAAAAGGAAAGGTATTCTCCACTTGATTTCCTTTCAAAATTTTCTTTGTTTATTATTGAAGATGATCCTAGAATGTTTAGGGAGTCAGTGGATTTAGAGGATGGAAAAGTCTGGAAAAAAAGCCATGATTGAAGAAATAGCAGCCTTGAACAATAATGAGGCTTGGGATCTAGTGGAGTTGTTAATTGGAAGAAATCCCATTGGCAGCAAATGGGTGTTTAAGAAGAATTTGAATGCAAAAGGAAAAGTGGAGAAATACAAAGATCGATTGGTAGCAAAAGGTTATTCCTAGGTAGAGGGAATTGACTTTGGTGATATTTTTTCTCTTGTTTTCAAGTTAAATTCAATTAGATTTATTTTATATATTATTGTTGTGTTTTATTTTGAAGTAGAATATATGGATGTGGAGATAACATTCCTACATGGGGATCTAGAAGATGAAATCTACATGAAGAAGCCAGAAGGCTTTGCTGTGAAGGGAAAGAATGAGATAGTATGCAGGCTAAAAAATTATCTGTATGGGTTAAAGAAATCACCAAGGACATGGTATCAAAAATTTGATACTCATGTTGGGACTTGACTTCACAAGGTGCAAAGCATATCACCATGTGTGTTTCAAATTAATCAGTGATCATATCAGTTATTTGGTCTTATATGTGGATGACATGTTTTTTATAGGAAACAACAAGGAGATTATACAGGATGTGAAAACTCAGTTGTCCTCTAAATCTGGCATGAAGGATCTTAGTGCTACAAATTTCATTTTGGGCATGGAAATTAAAAGAGATCAGGAAAATAGGAAACCCTGGTTAAATCAGAGGAAATATGTCAATACAATATTACAGAGGTTTATTATGCATGAATGCAAATCGGTCAGGGTTCCTATTACTGTAGGTAAAATTTGTTTGTGGATCAATGTTCCAAGGCACAGGAAGAGGAAGAGGATATATACCATGTTCCATATATGAGTGTAGTTGGTAGTTTGATGTATACAATGGTATGTACTAAACCAGACATTGCACATGCAGTGGGAGTGTTGGCACAGGGGTAGAACCAGGATTCAACGCACCAACAAAACCCTAACTACCATCCCTTTCAGCAACACCTGCAAAGCAGATGAAGTCTCACCCGAGGTAGAGGCAAGGGTGGTTGGCAGGACTCAAATGTGTGCAACCTAGCTGGGACACAGATCTATGATTACACCACTCTTAACAAAGCACTTAGCAGTTAACAATCATCAGTATTTAACCTTTATTCACATCGCATATCAAAACCCTAATTATAGAGCAGCGCAGTATTCAACAAGATATAACACATTCAAGCACTTAGCATGAACAGATAGATCAGATCTAACATTAATTCACCTTACCAAGCACTAAGCTATTATACCAGATGCATCATACATAAAGATATCAACACTAATCATAAATCAAATCACTAACATACAACATAATGCACAAAGCAACCAGAACACAGGATATATGTGGTTCACCCCAGTGTGGGGCTACGTCCATTGTTGGCACAACGACAGACCCAGGGTTCAACGCTACAATAGCGCACCAACAAAACCCTAACTATCGACCCTTTTGGCAACACCTGTGAAGCAGATGAAGTCTCACTTGAGGTAGAGGCAGGGGTGGTTTCAGAACTCAGGTGTCTGCAACCTTAGTTGGGACACATATCTATGATTATAATACTTAATAGAGAACTTATCACTGTTATTTCATCATTGTTTAACCAATATCTACTCTACAGAGAAAATAGAGCATCACATCATTCACCCTAATCTAATGTATTTAAGCACTTAGCATATATAAATGGATCAGATCTAGAAAATTCAAGCACTAAGCACATCTTACATCCAGATTCATCATAAGCACAAAGGATAAACATATCTATCTATCTATCTATCTATCTATATCAAGCACTTAACAGATAATACATAAATACATCAGAACATTGCACAGAGCAGAATAACATAGTATTTACGTGGTTCACCCCCACCCTGGGGCTACATCCACCAACTCTTCTTCTTTATTAGCTTCAATCAGTCATCTACATGCACAAAGATACAAAAACCCTACTCCACATAGGACAAGTGATCTGCGTGCACCTTGCCAGATCCTCCTTCCCCAAGCTAGGTCTAGCACAAAGCCTTTCACTGTCTATTACAACCACTTACACTTAGCTCTACAAGTTCTCAAAGTATGCACAGAGCATCTACAAACCATACTTTCACTTTTTCACTTAGCTTATCGACCTTACATCACATAAATGCCCCTTCTTACATTTATTAGACATCTATTTATGCTTTACAAAATAGGGCTAAACATGGGTAAACCCATGGGCCGACATCCCATACCCATTACATATTACCAAATCCTAAAAAGGACCCAAAAAGGGGCCAAGATCCTGCGATCTCTTCTTCATCTTCGTCAGGTTTTTGAAGTCCCAAAATAGGTCAACATGACCAAGAATCTCCCAAAACTTGGTCAAGGGCCAACAAGCCCCCAACACTCACCCGTGACTCATCCCGAGTCACTTTGGCATGACTAATTCTGCTTTGAATTCCTTGAGCTTGGCTCAAGATGCTTCGACTTGCTGCTGTGCTACAACCTCCTGTTTAGCGAACTCTTGGATGACTGCATCATTGATAGGTCCCTCTAGACGTTGTTCAATTGTAGAGACAACTTTCTCTAGTTCTACTCCTTGGCCTTCTACCTCTGTAAACAATTGATAGGCCTTGTCTTTTATGGGTTGGAGCCTATGATTTACTCCCATAACTCTGCTCTGGATAGTATGGATTTGATGTTGTGCAGTGCGTTTCTCTTGGGAGTGCTTCATTCTTTCCACAACTGATAGGGACTTCAGCTGCGCCTATATCTTTTCGGCTTGATACTTAGCCTCTTGGAGCTGCGACTCCAGTGCCTTCAATTCTGGGTTCCCCATGAGTTGTTCATAGGTATGGGAACTACAATCAGTAAGTTTCTTGCATTCCAGGGTAACAACCTTTATCCTTTCAACTGTGCTCTGGGTGATTTCTTCTCTTTGGTCTCTTACATCTCGTGGGGTCTCAGGTACAGTTCATAGCTCCAAATCTGCTATGCATTGTTGTAGCTGTTGGATGGCTTCTACGAGTTGGTTCACCTATTGTGTAACTCAGTCTTCTGCCTTGATTTCTAATACTATCACAGAGTGAAGTGCTCCGTTGACCGCTTCTTTTACTTCGATTTGCTCTGCGAGCAACTCTTACTTTTCTTGTTGTAGCTGAGATTTTTCTTCATCAAACTTCGCTTGGAGAGCAATTTTTTCCTATTCTGTAGCACTGCATTTCTCTACGAGTACTCCTTGTACTTGTGTCATAGCTTGGGTGGCTTGCTCTGTTTCTTCCTGTGCTTGTCGAAGGCAAGATTTGACTGTATCAGCTAGGTGGTGGAGTTGGGTTGACTCATCTCCCAATTCTGGCTCTCCTGGCGCAGTAGAGATTGCGTGGCTGGAATGTAGGGCCTGTTGTACCCCTCGGAGTTCAATCTCAATTCGATCATACATATCCTCTTTCTTTGCTTCTTTATTCTCTGCTATTTCCAACAAATCATCTTGCAGGGCTGCTATGAGGAAGTTGAAGTCATCAGAGGTGAGAACAGTCTGAATCTTGGTCATGGTGGCCTTCGATTTCTTTCGAAAGGAAGGTTTTGGAGGTGAACCTTTCCTCTTCTTTCAGGGATAAACATCCTCTCCTTTCTTCTGTTCGAATTCTTTTTCATTCAACTCTTTGCCATCACCTCCTTGCTCTAGTGATATGGAAGTATTCTTCACGAATGCGTTGTCTATCTCTTGGACCTGTTCGGTCTTCTTTGTTCTGCTAGGTCCGGGTGTATCCTGTGCAGTTTTTTGGATGTCGATGTCGGATATCTCCGTAGGGTTTGCTGGAATAAGGAGATTCGCCGACCAGTCCTTATTGATCTCCTCCAAGTCTTCCTCCGTCATCTTGCAGTAGGATTGAAGTTGTTGCTTGTGTTTGTCGACGCGTGCTGTGATGTAAATAAAATGTCGATATGCGTTGAACTTCATCAAAGGCCGGAACCGGTGTAGAGTGTTCGGGGTCATGCGAGGCTCCGATTGTATGGCTATCTTCAGCTGATTGTAGTAGGTATGAAAACCAGAATTTGATTGTCATTGTTTATTCATGTCACTTGAGTACCACAATGTACTGAACTTCGCGGCCAATGGTTCAAAAGGCTCAATGTCCAGGAAGGTCATACCTTCTGGCATCTCCTAGGCAATAAAATCTATAAGGATCAAGATCCAACTGAAATGAAATTCATATCCTTGATCTCGTGCTTCTCTGCAGTCAAGTTCCAACTAGTTCACCAGGTACTTTGACCAGTTCATCTGAAGGCCTTCCACGCACTTCCCTGCAAGGTCGACTACAAAACCAGTGACTTGGGCAGGTCAGTTCTTTCGTACTAACTTCCCTGCAATCAACTGATAGGCGAGGTGCACTGCACCACTCTGGATAGAAGCTACCTCATAGCCTCGCGTTCCCTTCTCGACATCGCCATAAGTTTCCTTGATCCTCTATGCTAGAGCGTGATCCATGGATTTTCCAGGGTAAAAATCCCGTGGATCAGGTCCTTGCATACTCAAGCCCATGATCTGATTGATAAGCATCGAATCAACTGTTATACAGTGGTTTAGCCACAAATAACTGCTATGGTAACAAGACAACATCAACTTGACACATGCATTCACCTCCTTGTGTCTTCCGAAGTGGGAAATCTTCATGACGTTCAATAGGGTGGATTGCATGAGGTTCATAGTCCATGACTGGGGGATTATCTTCGAATTATTCCCCTTAGTTCTGGTCAAGTACTTATGTGGAGTGAGCATGTTATAGACTTTGCAATCTTTGAGGTTGAAGTTGCTAAAATTCAGCGCTGCAATCTTATCTTGGTCTACTCGAACTACGTGTATCCCCTTCGGAAGGTACATCATAACCAAGGTGTAGTTGAAATCTTTGGGCACACTGTCTTGATTTACTGAGCCGCTCATAGGTGGAATATATGCATGTAATATAGTCGGGATTAGTTTGGCATTCTCTAGATCATCCATGTGGTTGGTTCGCTTTTCATCTGATGGTCGGGATGGTCCGAATCCATGAGCAGTGGATGGAGAGGTTGGAAGTCCTCTCATCAATGATGCTTGTACATCTATAGACATAGACATGACTCTTTCAGTCATGAGGTCGATCAGAACTTCTTCAACAACTTTCTTTGCAATGCTCAACTCGTCCAACATACACGCTCGGGGTTAACAATCTCGGGTTCGGAGGGTAACTTAGACATAGTAACAGGATAGAGAGTAAGGGCGCGATGAACATTGTGTAAAATCAACAAGTCTGCGAGCTCAAATTCATGATTGGAAAAAGTTTTCTTGGTGCATGGTGTGATGGGATAAATAGGTAACTCGGCAACGGGTTGCTTGCAACGGATATGAAGCCTTTATTAACTATGTTCTTCCCATTATGGCGCGGTCCCAATGGTTGGATGGCAAGTCATCTGTCCATAAATGTATTTCTACCCATTCGAAGCATTGGTCTAGTGGTTATAATGTCCCCAATGGCTATATTGCTTCGCCATGGTGAAGTGCCATGTGACGCTATTTTTATATCCCGACGAAGCTCCAATTTTGCAAATTTTCCTTCTGTGAGGTTTCTTCTGGATCTTTCAGTAAATTTTCAATCTTATCCCTCTTCTTACTTAACTTTTTATCCTTCTTCCGAGTGATATTCGTCTCGGTATGCCTTTTTCCATTCTAATTCGTATCTTCTTTTGGCATAGTTACTTCGCATTGTTGAGATTCTTTCCTAAGATTCGAGGGTGATCCTTCTTCTTTATCTAGAATAGGTAGTTCAATCTTTTGTGGGTATTCTAGTGTTCTTGCAACTTTGACATCTAGGTCTCTGGTGTTAAATATCTTTGATTTGTTCTTTTGGTCTTCAATCAAGTGTGCGATCCTTCTAGTCATGAATTCTTTTAACTCTTGCTTCTTCTGCTCTAAAAATTCTTCTTCTTCTTGCCTTTTGGCCTGATCTCTTTCAATCCAAGGTTTTCCTAGTTGATCTGGGTTTTATGAGAATAACGAAATGAATACAGATTATTAACAGGTGCTTAACACAAAATAACAGAGATACAGTAAAATTGGTTTTCTATTCAATAACGAAATAAGCTGAAACTGTAAAATGCAGCGGAAACAAGCTTGCTGGAATGGTGGCGGCTTATCTCTGAGAAGAGATGTGACGGTAGTGCGCATTCACAAGAAGAAGGTTACAATGAGGCTATGAAGGCTTTTTTTTACAATAAGAAATAATTCAAAAAACCCTAGACATCTAAAAACCTAACCCTAGGAGATGAAGCACCAAAAGTCGTGTGGGCCCTGTTTGGGTAAGTTAGTACATCAACTTCCCAGGGTCATAACGTTTTCATACGATCTCCGTTTTAGGTGTGTGATATCCCGTTGGAAAGGTATCATCGATGAGATTCATTTTGGGGGCTTAATAATTCCTTTGGTTATCATTTAAGAGATCAATATTGAAAAACCTTCATTTAGGCCCTCAAAATGGCCCCATAAGTTAAAACTACTAAAAATAGTAAATTGCCAAAAATGTCAGAAAACTGTTTTGAGCCAGTTGGAAAAGGTGGGTGGCCACCGATATCCATTTGGATCAATCCTCCCTCCTTAGGAAGAAATGGTCTCCATTGCGTTGAGGTCCCCCATTAGATGAGGAAATTTCTACTGAATCTGGCCCCGGGTGAGCCACTTGCCTTGGTGCAGGAGCTGTCGTGCTTTGACGACTCGATAAAGTTGGATCTGTTGTTGTCAAGTGCCCTTCATCTGTATATCCACAATATGATCATTGGGTGCTTTTTGTATGCAGTCAGGGTTGAGCTCTATTGGTGTCAATTGTTCTGCTACTTCTGAGGTGTCCAATAATGGTGGGAAATAAGGGCGAAGGAGATCCATGTTGAACACTGGGTGCAGGCCAAGGAAAGGAGGAATGTTGAGCTCAAAAGAATTATCCCCCACAGCCTTGGTGATAGTGTGTGGTCCATAATGGAGTGGGTGAAGCTTCCAATGGGGTCATGTAAGGCGTTCTTTCTGCAAGTGCAACCATACTTTGTCGCCCACCTGAAACTTATGCAGCACCTGATGTTGATCATGGCGTTGTTTGTACTTGTCATTGGACTTCTGTAGGATATCCTGAACCTGTTGGAAGATGTGTTGGATCCTCTCAATGAACTGAGTGGCTTTGTCAGCTTCAGTTGGAGCAGGAGATGATTCAATCGAGGTGACCGCAAGGGGAAGTGCAACATCTATGGGACCCAATGGCTGGAATCCCAACCCCACTTGAAAGGAGCTGTATTCGGTTGAGATATACAAGGCTTGTTTGTAGCTATGTTGAACATAGGGAAGGCTCTCATCCCATGTGCGAGGGTTCTTTGAATTATACATGCGAAGGATATGCACAATCATTCGATTTACAACCTCGGTTTGGCCATCTGTCTGGGGATGGAAGGTCGTGGATTTGGTGATCTTGGTGTCTAGTAATGACCATAGGCTCGACTAGAATGTGTTGAGAAATCGACTATCCCGATCTGAGACAATGGTTTGTGGGATTCCAAAATGTACCCAAACTCGTTCAAAGAAGAGCTTGGCAGTGGCCTCTGTTGTGATGCTCTTATTGTAGGAAACCATAATCGCCATCTTAGAAAAGCGATCAACAACCACAAAAACACAGTCATTTGCCCGCTTGGTGGATAGGAGGCCTAACATGTAGTCCATTGAGATGGATTCCCATGGCTTGTCAGGAGTAGGAAGAGGGGTGTACAGGCCCTGTTTCTTAGTGGTCGGTTTGGCAATAGCGCAGGCAGTGCAGGACCTGATATACTTTCTAACCTCTTGTTGAAGTTTCATCCAGTAGAAATGTTTTTGTAGCATCGCCACTGTCTTTTCAATGCCGAAGTGTCCTGCCACCCGACTGTAGTGGGATTTCTAGATCAGCTTCGCTCACTCACTTGATGGAACACAGATATGGCCCAGACAACACAACAACCCATCCTGAAGATGGAAATTATTGACAACTGCATTTTCACCCAACATTTGGTAGGTGGTGGTGAAGTCAGGGTCTGTCTCATGGCCGCAAGTGTCTAGCACCGTGGTGAGTTCCGTGACTGGCGGTCTGCTGAGGAAATCAACGACGTGATTGGTGCTTCCTGTTTTATACTTGATGTTGAGGTGGAATTGTTGCAAGTATGTGGACCAATTTTGATGGTGGTCATTATGCAATTTTCCCCGTGTCTGCATGAACTGCAGTGGCTTATGATCAGTGTGGATGATTGTCTCCTTCCCAACAATGTAATGTCTCCACTGGCGGCATGATTGCACAATGGAGTACATTTCTTTTTCGTAAGTAGGGTACTTACAGACAATATCTGACAGTGTCTCACTATGATAGGCCACGGGGTGGTTGTACTGAGCGAGAACGATGCCCACAACATAGTCTGAAGCATCTGTATCGATCTCAAAGGGATGTTGCAGGTCTGGTAGTGAAAGTACTGGGGCTGAGCACAAGCACTGCTTCAAATCATCGAACGCTTGTTGTTGGGACCGACCCCATACAAATTTCACCTTACCACCACCCCTGTTTATTTGGCTGAGGGCCCATGCAATATGGGAGAAACCCAACACGAACCTGCAGTAGAAATTAGCAAGTCCCAAGAAGCTTTGAAGCTTAGTGAGTGTTCTTGGGGTTGGCCAGTCACGAATGACTTGGATCTTGTATGGATCCACATGTCCTCCATGATGATCAATGATGTAGCCCAGGTAATGGACCCTGTCCATGCCGAAGGAGCATTTTTCTAGGTTGGCGTATAGCTTTTGCTACCGCAGGGTGTGCAGAACCTGTTGAATATGCTGCAAGTGTTTGGCCCAAGTCTTGCTATAAATTAGAATTTCCTCTAGATACACCACTACAAAAGTATTGGTTAATGGTTGTAGGATATCGTCCATCATCCTCATGAAAGTGGCTGGAGAATTTGTCAAACCAAAGGGCATGACCAACCATTCAAAAAGTCCTTCCTTTGACTTGAAGGTGGTCTTCCATACATCTGTCTATTCTATCGAGACCTAGTGGTAGCCGAACTTCAGATCAATCTTACTGAAGTATTTGGCCCCCATGAGTTGATCAAGGAGGTCATCGATTCAGGGAATCGGTACCGGTTTCTAATAGTGATTTTATTCAGAGCCCGGTAATCAATACAGAGTCACCAGGTTCCATCTTTCTTCTGTACCAACATGATTGGGCTCCCACAAGGTGATGATCTGGGGAGGATGTGCCCCTTTTGGAGCAGTTCTTGGATCTGTCGCTTGATCTCCTCATTCTCTAACAAAGAGAGACGATAGACTGACCCATTGGGCAACTGTGTGTCGGGGGTCAGATCGATGGGGTGCTTGACCTAGCAGTGTAGAGGTACCCCTGTAGGTGAGGAGAAGATATCCGAGTATTCTTCCACAACCTTATCTACTTGCTTCTTCCATGACCTTATCTACTTGCAGAGACCCTAGATGTGGCTGTGATCTTTCACTTATTCTAAGAGCAAATCAGGAAAAAGACAAACTTCTTCGTCTGAGAGATGACCTTCCTGCATTTCTTAGCAGAGATCAAGGAAATAACACCAGGTGGGACTGCCTCGGTTATCCTGTACAATTTCCTATTCAAAGTAATAATAACACTACAAGGCCTAGACTCATATACAACATGAAGTTTCCATAAATAAGGTTGGCCCAAAAGAAAATCACAAACTTCGAGAGGAGAAACATCACACAATACCTCATCTTTGAAGGGCTTGATGTCGTATGACAATCGACACTGTTGGCTGACACGGAGATCGCTTCCTTGGTGGAACCATCCAATGATGTAGGGTTGTGGGTGCGGCGTTGTTGGCAGGGCCAGCCGCTTGATGACCTTAGCTGAGATGAGGTTCTTCTAGCTACTGCTATCAATGATGAACTGCAGCAGGGTGCCTTTTACCCACATCTGTGAATGGAAGAGGCTCTCTCCTTCTTCTGGCTCGTCTGGTTCACCAGGCTGGAGCTTGGTGGTAGCAACGATGGCACTAGGTTCCACATCAATGATCTGTCTTCCCCTTTCTGGTTCTATCTCGGAGTTAGAATCTACATCTGATTCATAGGCTTTCACTTAGGCCACTAGTGATTGCTTTGAGCGGCAGCCAACAGTGTTATGCCAAGGGCTCTTATGGAAGTCGCACCACTTCCCGGTATCTTTCTTTGTATTTCTGATGTCCTTCTTTGATTGTGGCTTGTAGTGGTTGTCTTGATACTGTCCATATTTTTTCTGTCCTTTGTTCAGTGGGTTAGGGCCACCCTTTCCTGGATTTTTTGTGAGGGGTTCCCAAGCCCAAATTGCCGCATCTTTTGTTTGAGCTTCTGCTCAATTTTGACAGCATATCAGTAGGCCGCGCCCAAGGATGAGATGTTCAGAAATTCCATTTTGGTCTGGATGTATCTATGCAGAGCACCATGATACTTAAGCACCAGATGTGTTGACGGGCGAAATTGACCGTCCGTCAACTGGGAGAGTGGAACCGGTCCGGGGTTGTCTAAATAACCCAAGCCGTTTGGTATGGACCACCCTGATGAGTTTAACGGCTCCGTTGGCCGCTCTAAGGTCTCGTAAGGAAACCAAAGAGAAAATTTGATCTAAGTTAAGTGATCTAAACTAAGGAAACTAGAAACTAATAAAACAAAACTAAAATAAACCAATCTAACTAAATTAAAGGAAACTAGAAACTAATAAAACAAACTTAACTTAACTATACTAATCTAACTATGAGCTACTAACCATTATATATTTACAATATACTAGCTACGATTATAATAACTTAAATCAACTACTTAATTGTCAGCCAGGTTATTCCCTATTCACAAATGTACACTATAGACAAACTACAGATTTGATTAAAACCTGCAAAACTCATGTGTTCGCTGCCCTAAGACAGCCAAGAATCT
>ML864185.1:0-12801 GCA_009831015.1 Picea engelmannii | reverse complement strand
GGTGAGTTGATTCTTCCATTGTTTTCTCAAAAAGGGGTTGAGATTTTGGGTAGAAGGTTAAAAGTTCAATCTTAAGGGTCATTTTCTGCGTATAAGTTTAGAGCCCTAGCTTATTAGTCCGTAGGGTAGAATACCCAACAACACCACTGTGTGGCACTGATAATGCCTAGGAACATCATCTATAGAGGTATCTGGGATGTTCATTGTGAGTCCCTCCAAATTTTGTTCTATGGTCTCGAAGTCAGCAACAGTTACTCCTACTATGCCTCTCTCTCCTCGCCTCTGGATAGGGGATAAACCTGGAGGACGGTAAGGTCCCACATCTGCATTATCAAAGATAATTTGATTAGTCATCGGATAAACAACATAAAAAACATTTTATATCATTAAAAATAACAAAAACATTATATAAACAAAATTTCCTTCTTACCTATGCCCCCCCATTGGGAACCTTTGGGAAGAGCTAGGTCCGTATCTCCATAGAAGTCTAGCTCGACATATGCATAATCATCGACCATGATCATTTGAGTTCTCAACTAGTTGAAGAAGACATCGTTGTACCTGATGATGTGACCGCCTCCATGCCAGGCCATGAGGTCTACCCACCTTTTCATCCTCGGAACTTGTGGAGCAAGTATACCCCACTCTACCTGCAAGCATAAGACTGGGACCCTCTCTAGGAAAAAGGATACCAAAATTGACCTGTATCTGAATTGTTTCAACCCACCACTTCTACACTTGGTAAGTTGTTTCTTCATACTTTTGAGAACCCCTTCACACCAGTTCAAGACTCAGGGCTCCATACACTCCAATGCATACTGAAAATATCTTTGTAGAGCCATGTGGGGAGTTTCACTCCCTTCCATGTGAGTTATAGTATAGAGGATAGTCCAAAGAGGCAAATATCGAACATCCCTGATAGCGACTTTACCACTATGTTTTTGGGTACCTGGAACACAATGTTCACTAATGTAGTGGTACATAGGCTCACCACCACCCCTACTACCTGTAAATGTCACCTGTGATCCACAACGAGATAGTCCTGCTATGAAATAGATATCCTCGATATCTATGGTGAGTGTGTGGGCACCCACATGAAATGGTTTCTTGTTCACATCCCACATGTGAACTAGGTACTCGAGGAGTCTCAACTGGGACCTCATACCCTGAATCTTGAATAATTTCAATAACCCACACTGCCGAAGGGCCATAAATGTTCCCAAGTCATTCCTAACGAAGTAGTATTCTTCTTCGTGCTCTCTCTCACTCCATTCTAACATATTGATCGTGGAAGACCTACCAAGGAACCATAAAAATAGATTAGCAACTTAATTTTATTTCTTGGGGGTTTTCCCTTGTTAGGTTCATCTTTTGAATTTTTGGGTTGCGGTCGTCGCAGGCCTTTGAATTCGCATAGTGCGGCGTTGTTGCACCCTATATTTAAGGGCACCTGTGATGATTCTAGATTGTCATAGGTCCGAATATAGGGCACCTGCGATGACCTCGACGCATGGGTAACCCCCAAAAATCAACCCAAAAGCACATTTTTAGCCAATAAAAATAAATTTTAATGCATGAAAAGATGAAGGAGATGAAGATTACCTTTTCTGTGAAGACGATCCGTGAAATGATCAGTCGTGCACTCCACAATCCGCAGTTGAAAATTGAGGTAAAAAAGAGGGTTTGGAGCAATGTTTGGGTGAAGTTACAAATGAAATAGTGAAATGTGGGTTTTTACCTATTTTATTGATTTTTATTACTTTTCATTTGTATATCATATTATTTTGTATACTTCATCCAAGCCCTAAAGTCCTAACGACTTTAGAGGTGGTTGATTTTTGCAGATGGAAAAGTCTAGAGGTGAAACCTTGGAACAAGGGTCTGCTTTTTTGGTTTGTTTTTATTTGTCGCATGTACAGATCCTTTTAGGGGTTTTTAGGAAAAACTCTGAGCAAAATATTGATTCTTTCTCACACTCGTGAAACCATGAGAATGTAATCGAGTAGTCTTTTTTCGTTTTTCGAACTCATAATGGTGACACAAAAAATGAAACCCATGGAGTATCCTTTAAGCTCTTTTCTCACTCCTTAAAAATGAAAATATTGTCGAGCGACCTTGTTCTTTTCACACTCATAAAAGTATTTGAAGAAAACATCTGATGAGAGGTAGGTTATCACTTTTTCAGTCTCATTAGATTAATTTACGAAAAAGGAACTGATGAAGTTCTCTTTAAGTGTTTTTCAGACTCTCTAAACTTGAAAAACCCTTGATTTTTCTCTCTTTGGACTCGTTAAACAAACATCAAAAGACCCATATGGAATTGAACCACTTCTTCTCAGGGTTCGTTAAAAATACTCTGAGGTACTTGTCCGAAGGATGAGATTATATCAACAAGCATATGATATCCTCCTCAAGCTTGCGTAAAAATAAAGAGGTACTCGCCAGAGATGGTGGGGGAAAATTGGGAGAGAAATATGTCTCTGGATTTGTGTTAGTGGTAGTAATAGTCGCTCTTGAACATGACACCCCCCTTCATCATTGTATCCGGGTTGGGAAATCCATTTGTTTCTCATTTGACCATACAAAAATTCATATGTTGGGTCCTCCTTGAGTCAATGCTTCCAAGACCATTTTCGTGTCGTTCATATGTTCAGGAGAAGTCCAACCTAAACAAGCCTTCTATTGAGTCGACCATCTGCAATAATAAATCTTATACCATGTCGGCCTTCCCTGTGTCAGTTTCAAATCACTTCATACTTCGATCTACCTCAAATTTGTTACATATTTTGCATCATTGGTGGGGGATACATCAAGGCCCTCATGTGACGAGTCTTTTCCTGTCAACTTCAACTCATTATTCGGGAACAAGACTTAGAAATATTTTAGTACCTTAGAGCATGCATGCCTCAATGGAAGGTTTCTTTGCTTTCAACAGTGGGTTCACATCATTGACCCCTGATTGGAAGATTCCATCGAGTGTTCAACTTCAACTCATTTATTCAAATTTGTTGGATAGTACTAGGGTACCTTGGGAGTCATTGACATCAATGGTGATTTCCCTCGCACTTGTTAACGATTTTCATTAATGACCGGTAATCAAGTGGTTTCTACCATGTTTTACTTCAACACCTATAATCACATGGTTATATTTGTACTTAGAGACGATGGAAATGAAGAACCTATATCTTATCATTTTGGTCCAGGTTGCAACGGAGTATTCATGATTTGTATTGACACATATATCCACTTTGTATGTCTCATGGCTATGTCCGAATTTGATTTCTTTTAGAGCAAAGATCCATAGTGTATTCTTGGTGGCTATGTTGATTCATAATGACATGGATCCACAGTGTATATTTAGTGGCCATGACTCACTTGAAATTTTGTAATCTGAGTATGGGAATGCCTACCTCATGACGATGATACATTATTATGCAGATGCTTGATTGTTTGCAGGTTCCTGATCGATGCACTCCTTGTTTCTGACACACACATTCTACAAAGTATTTTAGCTGTCACAAGTTCCAACTTCATACTTTGGGGGGAATTCTGTTACACATTATTTTGGTCACCCCAGTGATCCACTGACAAACATGTTCCCTAAAAAGATAAAAGAGTATTTCTCCATGAAGAGAGTGAATTTCTTTTCTTTCTCAAAACCCCTATTAAAGAAGGTCGTCGCACCCTGCAATATGCACGGGGCGCGACGATGCCTGATTGTCGCATCCTTCTCTAGAGATAGACTGTGACGTCTCTGCAAGTTTCCCTATGTCTAGGGTGCAACGATGTTACAAGCTAAGGAAAATACAAACTTCACGAATGTTCTAGAAGGGGATCTTCTAGAAGATGAGGTAGCCTTCGAACGGTTTAGATCTTACTCGCTTTTCTGATTTGGTGGGATCATCCTAATCTCCTCATCCATCTCTCTTTCACACTATATAAAGAGGGATCTCTCATGAAAAAGGCTAAGGTTGAATAGGCTAAGTTTTGTATAGAGAGTTCTACTTCCTCTTGAGAGATTTGCTTTAGTTCTACAAGCTACATGGTGGACCTTCTTCATTCAAAGGATTTGGAGAAAAAGTGTGTGTGTTGGAGCAAAGAGCTAGTGAAAAGGGGACCTTGCGACATCAAGGCTTTGGTTGTAATATCCACTTTATTTTTAATATGATACAACGATATGTTTCTTTACCATAAAACTAGTCTTGTTTTATTGTATGATTCCTTGATCACATACATAGGTTCTTGTTGAGTATCTTGTGTTGCTTTCACTTTGGTTGGCTTGTGTTCCCTTGAAGGTTTAATATCACAGGAGAATTGGAATGAATCTAGGATGACAAAAGAAAGAGGAAACGACATTTAAAAGGTATGTTGGAAGATCAATAATTAGAGCTTAGGGAAAGTCTTATATTTTGTTATGTTTTGTTCTAGTTTCCAGTGGGATCTAGGGAGATCTATTTATGTACACATTTACCGATTAATCCAATAACAATGGTTACATCCAAATGGATCCTTATTCATCTAATTCAAGCAGGATGGTTTGAACCTTGCAATTCTGGCCCACCATTTTCTTCAAACAGGAAACATGAAACACTAGATGTAGTTTGGAAGTAGTTGGAAGTGCCAGCTTGTAGGAAACTGGACTAATACATTTGATAATATGATAAGGGCCATATAATTTGGGTTCCAACTTGTGGTGGAAATGGGATTTGAGTGATATTTTCTTATAAGGTTAGAGTTAGAGAAACACCTGATCACCTTCTTGGAAAACCATTTCGTAACGTTGTTGGTCAACCTGTTGCTTCATACGATTTTGGGCCATGTGAAGGTTATCCTTCAAATATATCAGGGTAACTACTCTACCTTGCAACAACTTATCAATATCTCTAACCTATGATGTTCCTGGAATATAAGAAGTTACTGTAGGTGGTTGTTGGCCATACACCGTTTCATATGGTATCATTTTGGTTGCTATATGATAAGAAGTGTTGTACCACCTTTCTGCCAATGGTAACCATTTCACCCACTAATGTTGTTTGTCTGAGGAAAAACAATATAAGTAGGTTTCCAAACATTTATTGAAAACTTCCATTTGGCCATCTGTATGCGGGTGGTATTTTGTGCTCATGTTCATTTGTGTTCCCTATAATTTAAACAATTATTTCCAAAATGTGCTAGTTAAATTTGGGTCACGATCAGACACAATGGATGTTGGTATTCCATGAAATTTGAAAATTTGATCAATGAAAAATTGCGCTACTATAGTGGGTGTAAAAGGGTGTGGTAAGGAAAAAAAATGTGCATACTTTGAGAGGCGTTCGACCACAACCATGATGACTGACTTGTTGCCCGATTTTGGAAGGCCCACGATAAATTCCGTGGAAATGTCAGTCCAAATAGAATTTGGAATGAGTAACGATTATAGAGCTCCCGGGGTATTGACAATGTCACCTTTATTGTGTTGTAAAATATCACATTCGGTGACAAAGGTAAGGATATACTTCTTCATTCCTTCCTAGAAAAAATAACAGCAAGCAAAAGTATATGTCTTTTGGAATCCTGAGTGACCCACAATAGCATATGAATGAAATTCATTTAAGATCTTGGGCTTGAGTTCTAAATTCAGAGATAGAACCAAGCACTCCTTATACCCGAGGATATTATCTTTCTAAGTGTATCTAGTAGGTGGGTTAGGTTTCTCCTAAAGTCACTAAATTACCTGTGATATGGTTGGGCGGGTTAGCCACTCTTGTTGAACTTCCTCAATCCAATTGGAACTGGTAATGATAAGGCAAAGAGGGAACCTTCATCCTCATATTGTCTTGACAATGCAACTGACACTGCATTGTCTTTGCCTTTTTTTATATATGATCTCATAATCATAGCCCAACATTTGGGTTAGCCACTTGTTTTGTTACGGGGAGGATAACCTTTTCTCTAGGAAATACTTCAGACTATGGTAATTTGTTTTTATTTTAAAATGATTTTCCAATAGATATGGTCGCCAAGTGTGCATAGCATGGATAATGACCATCATTTCCTTTTAATATGTATATTTTCCCAAATTGCAGCCACTCAAATCCTGGCTAGTGAAAGCAAGAGGTATACCTTCTTGTGTTAGAATTGCGCTAATATCAGTACCTGAAGCATCAAATTCCACAACAAAAGGTTTTTTAAAATCAGGGGTTTCTAAGATGGGGATAGTGCACATGGACTGCTTTAAATCTTTGAAGGCCTACTTTGCTACTGATGTCCAATGAAATTAATTCTTCGTAAGAAGGTCCGTCAAGGGATGGGAAATTTTTCCATAATGGTGGACAAATTTCCTGTAATATCCTATGAGGCCCAGGAAACCCCAAAGGTGTTTCAAGGTCATGGGTCTTGGCCAATCCTACATAGCTTGAATCTTTTTAGGGTCCACTCTTACCCCCTCACGACCCATAATGTTTCCAAAGTATTTGACCTCACTCACCCCAAAATAACACTTGGCCTTTTTGATAAACAATTTATTGTCCTGTAACAGTTGGAGTACTTTTTCAACATGGTCTAGATGGAAATCCCAAGTGCGGCTGTAAATGAGGATGTCGCCGAAGAAAACTAGAACAAATTTTCGAAGGTAGGGATTCAAGAGTTTATTCATGAGACTTTGAAAGGTAGATGGGGAATTTCAAATTAAAAAAGGCATTATCAAGTATTAATAATGGCCTTTATGAGTTCGGAAAGCGTTCTTTGGAATATCTTCTTCATTCATCCAAATCTGGTGATAACCTAAGTGAAGATATAATTTTGTGAAGAAAAAGGCACCCTGGAGTTCATTCAATAGATCATCAATGACATGAATGGGAAAATTATCCTTAATGGTCAATTTATCAAGGGCACAAAAATCTAGGCACATGTGCCAAGAACCTTCTTTTTTAAGACCATCACAATGGGGGATGAATATGGGATGGTACTTGGGAGAATTACACCTACCTCCAGTAATTCCTGCACTATTTTTTCTATTTCATTTTTTTATCAAATGGATATCATTAGGGGCATACATTGGGGGGATGAATACCTTTAAGGAAAGGGATGTTGTGATCATGCTCACCCCAAGAGGAGGGTAAATCTGTGGGTGCCTCAAAGACCTTGTGGTGATTTTCCAAGACCAGTTGAAGATTAGGATGTACTATTGGAGATGATTGATCACATACCTGGATGACATTAAGTTGACAAATCACACCATGGTGTCCTTTCGTTAGGAGTTTCTCCATCCAGTGAGAACTGATAATTTCTCTGGAGACAACTTGTAGGCCTTGGAGGGTATGTGAGCATCTTGAGTAAATCTCATAGATAAATCCTGATAATCCATGGTAATTGGTCCCAGAGTGCGAAGCCATTCAACAACCAAGACAATATCACAATAACTCATGGAAATGGAAAACATGTTAGTTTTCAATGTATAATGGCCCATTTGGAGTTTGGCATTCTCACAGTGGCCCCCACATTTCATTGTACCACCATTAGCTATGAGAATTTGAAAATTAGAAATTGGACTAACAAAGCAATTGACATTCTCAACGACCTTGTGATGAATAAAATTATGGTTTCTACCACTATTAATCAACATTATGATTGACCTATGTTTGATGTATCCCTTGATTTTTAATGTTCGTGGAGTAGAAATACCTGTGCGGGAATGAAGAGATATCACAGGTTCCCTTGGTTCCATAGGAGGTGTGACTAGATCTGGGATGGGGGAAGTTGGTTGTGTGTCCTTTGAGTCTAGGGCCTCAACTGATAGGATTTCCTCAAAGGAGGTGAAAGCTGACCCATTAATATGGAATAAATTTTTTTCACAACATTTATGGCATGGAGAATAATTTTCATCACAGTAATAACAAAGTCCTTGCTTCTGACATTCAACCATTTATGGATGAGATACCTTTTGGACCTTCAAAGTTTGGGTCAGAATAGGGGTAGCCCATAGACGAGGGAAGTTGGGAACTACAAAATGAAGAGGTTGGGCATGAAGAATGGTCTCAACCTCCAATGCTAATTTTCATGCCTATAATCAGGTAACATGATGGTGAACACAAACATAAGATAAAATGACATCCTTTAAGCCACTGGGTAATAATTACAGATAGAACTCATCAGATAAGCCCTCAATTTTGATATCCAACTAATCAAATGTGATGATTAAGTCTTTTATTAAGCCTGTTTGTTTCAGCTTGGTGATTTGTCCCAAAAAATGAGATTCCCTATCAAAACGAGCACAAACGACTTTGGTGAACATCATCCAATTTGGTTGTCCTGGATAATATTTCTTATGCCATTTCCACCATTTCCATCATTATTGATCCAAGTAAAGAAACCCACATGGATTTTTGTCTCATCACCCCGAATATCATGGAGGGAGGAGTAGTGTTCCATTTGGGATAGCCACTCGACCGAGTCTAATCCATCAAATTTATGCATCTCAACTTTGGGCACTTTATTCTATGAATTTGGAGAACCCCAAGGGGAGTGGGAAATATGAGTATTCTCACAATGCTAAGAATGAGTATCCTCAGAGTGGTGCTCCTAGTGCTTACCCTAGATGTGTGGCACAAGGTATTGGACTTGTTCGGTGAGGGAGTTCAGATTCTAGGTGAGGGAGTTCGGGATCTAGTTGAGGGTGTTCATGATATGTTCCATGTTCTTAGATAGGTTGGTTACTTTAGATTCCAACTCTTATAGGTTCTGAGCGTAGGTGGTAGGGGCCATTATGGAGGCTTAGGTAGAATGATACCTCAACAATCAACACAATATAAGGAGTTTGTTGGGATAGGTGTAAAATAAGGGTGTTGGGAAGGGGGGTCGGGTCCATGGAAAAAATAGGTACCACTGCAATCAGGGCAGACAGAGGAATCCAATGGTAGAGGTCCCAAATAAGGGTGTTTTTGGGATCACTATAGTCATATAGTTTTTTCTCCTGTGGAATTATACTCCAATTTGAATACTTTTGTAATGTCGGAATTCCTAAATTATTAACAATAAAAATTGTGTAGTGAATTCACAAACCAAATGAAAGAGGCAAGGTTGTGCGGCCATAAAATCTTGTTTGTACCTTTTCTGGTATGTTCACCCCTGGTTAGGGTTTGTAGGGTGACTATGGAAAAGGGTTTTCCCTGTGCTATAGCTCTTTGATATATGTGTGGGGTCGAATAGTAGTACTCGACCAAATATATCAGGGCACCAACTAAGGAGGCTCAATAGTAGTACAAGGCCCAATATATAAAGAACATTCTAGAGAAATATATTTCTAGAAGTGGAAGATTCTATTAGGTATTATTACATTGACTTTCTCACATTTATTTAACAGGACTTATTAACTATTGCCAGCCTTTATTACATGGAAAATATATCATCCTAACTAATGACCAACTAAGAGGGGTTAGGGTCGGATCCTAACTTCCTCCTTGTACTCTTCATCCATCCCATCACTGAATCTTCCCAAGGATCATGCACGCTCTACAGGTTTCATGAAAGGCCTTACATCCTCCCCCAATAAAAAAAATTCCATCTCGACAAATTTCACACCAATTGAAACCCGTAGAGGCCTCTGTCAAACTCTCGAATCATTTCCTCATATTTCCACAAGGACTCATATCTCTCCCAATTGTCCTCTTCATCAGGTTTGTTCTTTCAATGGATGAATTAATCATGTACTTTACCTCTTCCCAATCCCAATATGTGATGCGCTAAAATATCCTCTACCTATACATTTGGCTTATCTACAACCATGGTTGGTGCTCTGGATGGCTCAACTCAACTTGGGTCATCCGAGTCTCTTTAGAATGAATTCAATTGGATAATGTGGAAGACAAGGTGAATGTGTCTTATATGGAATGAAAACTCCAATTCGTAGGTTCATTTCCAATCTTCTCAATAACTTTGAGCATTCCCTCATACCTCCATACAAGATATGGAGCCATCCCTTTAGGTGGTGGGAAATGATCTCTTCTAAGCTTGAGTAAGACCAAACCTCCTACTTGGAATTCTACATCATGCCTGCTGTGATCTACCCACTACTTCATTTTTTTTGTTTTGTTAGTCAAGTCTGTGCAAGTTATCTCCAACCGATCTTGCCAACCCTTCATGAAACCCATGGTTGATGGATTCATCCTATATTATCCATGTGTCACAAAATGAGGATTTATGGGTTTTTTTCCATTTGTCATCTCGAATGGAATATATCCATCGATGAGATCTTCTACAAGTTTTAGTTGAACTGGGTGGCATCCAACAACTTAGGCCAATTTATCTGACTTGTTTATACATAGTGCCACAAGTAGTCCTACATAAGTGTGTCGATTCATTCGATCTTTCTATTGGGTATGTTTTATATTCTTTGCATGACTAGATGTGTTATGTGTTATATTATTTTCCCCAAGAAAAAAATGGTGCTTTTTTGCATCCATTTTTTGTGGTTTTTTGGCACATGGTTTTCTTCGATGGTTTTCTAATTCTGATTAATGAATTAGAGTTGTTGACTAATCCAGTTCAATGGATTAGAGGCTTTGGGTGTCTCGGGATCCTATATGTTGTATTATATTGTAAACAATGAACACATGATGAATACAATATTAGAGGTGTGGCTCTAAACAAGTTGTTGGTTTTCCTGGTTTAGGTTTATAGGGTAACAATATATGTGTAATGTGTGTGTGTGTGTGCCATTGTATTTTTTCTATTTTTATTGAGAATTTATTTGCAATAAATAATTGTACAAGGTTAAAATATACATTTGGTACGAGAGTAATTATTGGATTCATGGGGACACCTTTGTGGTTAGGCGTTTGGCTCAGGTCTGTGATATGCCTTGTTACAGTGGGATATCTGCAATATTGATTATTCAGGTGAAAAGAAATGGTGAGAAATTTGAAATAGAGATCGATAAATTTAATGGGAAAATTTTGAGCTATGGAAGTTCAATATGGAAGATCTATATGTAGAAAAATATCAATGGATTGTGGTGGATCTAGGTACTGCACCTACAGGAATGTCAACAGAAGACTGGAAAAAGTTGGATTAGAAGGCGAAGAGCACAATTCAATTGTGTCTCTTAGATTCAATATTATTGAATGTGTCAAGGGAATATATAGACACAACATTATGGGATAAGGTGGGGACTTTGTATCAGTACAAGTCCCTAGTAAATAAACTATTCCTACGGAAGAAGCTATATAACCTGAGGATGAAAGATGGAGACTTGGTGACAAAGCATTTGAATGCCTTCAATACAATGGTAAGTCAATTATTATCCATTGATATTAATATTTCTGATGAAGACAAATGTATCGGTTTATTATGATCTTTACTAGACTCATGGGATAGTTTGGTTGTGTCCATAGGTAGTAATACAACTACTTTAAGTTTCAATGATGTGGTCTCATCCTTGTTTTCGGAGGAGATGAGGCAAAAAAACATGGAAGGAAAGAGCACAAATGCATTATTTGCAAGAGGACACTCCAAGGAAATAAAAGGATATAAGTCCTCAAGTGGGATATATAAATATAAGGTAAGATCTAAATCTCCCATAAAGTTTTTAAAGGCATGTTGGAGATGTGGAAAAGAATTGCACTACAAGAGGCAATGTAAATCCAAAAGTGTTGAGAGAGGGAAGGGATTTGAAGATGCTCATTCTACAGAAGAAAAAAACTCCAAGGAAGAAGGAGGGGGTGTTTACTTTCCTTTTTGAAGCACACATGAAAATCACGAGGCATGGCTGGTTGACTTAGGTGCATCCTTTCATATGACTCCTGACAAGCATTGGTTTTAAGAGTACGAAAGGTATGATGGAGGTGACATTTTTCTAGGTGATGAATCGACAACCAAAATAACAGGATGAGGGAAATTCAAGTTGAAGTTCATGGATGGAAGGATTATAACACTCCCTAGTGTTCTTCACACCCCAGGATTGGCCATAAATTTGATTTGTGTAAGCAAAATGGACGATGCAGGGGTAAAAACAATGTTTGAGAAAGAAACTTGCAGGATGGTTTGAGGAGAAATTGTGTTTCTCAAGGGATTTTGGTTTGGAACTCTGTATAATATGCAAGGAAGAACTATTAGTGATGAGTGTAATAGTTCCCTTTTTCCTAAGATTGGAGTTGAAGAAGAAAAAACTCCTACAATATTTGGAGAAAATATTATGTTGTGGCATCAAAGACTAGGCCATACTAGAGATAAGTGACTTTGAATATTACATGGTAAATTTATAGTTGAAGGTATGTCTAACCACTCTCTATATTTTTATTTTTGTGAAAATTATGTATATGGAAAGCGAAATCATGTAAGATTCCCCCCTGGTGCATCGAGGGCGGAGGGAATTTTACATTTGGTGCATAGTGATATGTTTGGACTTGTGTTGGTTCCATCATTGGGAAAATATGTGTATTGTGGCTCATTTATAGATGACTTCTCGAGGAATACATGGATATATTTCCTCAGGAAGAAATTTGAAGTCTTTGATAGGTTTAAGGCTCTTATGGATAATCAAATAGAGAAAATAATTAAGGTGTTGAGGACAGATAATAGTAGAGAGTTCTGCGGAAATGACTTTGAATGTAAGAAGTGTGGTATATAAAGGTAGAAGACTACTCCATATATGCCTCGACAGAATGGATTTGCATAAAGGATGAACAAGACATAGATGTAAAAATCAAGGTGCATGCTTAGTGGTGTCGAGTTAGGACATGAATTATGGGAAAAGGCAGTGGGTATTTCATGTTACCTAGTCAATTGATCACCCTCATCAACACTAGATGATAAGACTCCACA
>ML864184.1:0-12716 GCA_009831015.1 Picea engelmannii | reverse complement strand
TTGTCCACAAATTAAGGGGTAAAACACAAGATTAGGGATCAACAACCCTAATCTTGCCCCCTTTTACAAAGTAATTCATTTAAAATTCACTTCTGCACATAAGAAAACCCTAATTTTAGAAGGACGTCTCCCCTTTAGGGGTCGTTTTGCCACTTTGAGGAAGTCGTTGGTGTTGGAGAAGCATGGGTAGGCCTCCAAAGGCCACATGTCAAGCATCTAAGAACTCTCATCATGGTGAAGACCCTCTTCTCCTCAAAACGTCCATGTTTCAAATGAGTGGCACCTCACCACCATGCCCTAGCCCCCCAAGCATGATGTCAAGCTCAAAAATAGGACGTTATTAACTCCTTGAAAAATTGTTTGGCAAGTGAGGGATGGGCTATGTTGTCCAAGTCATCATCAAGGCCTTCCAAGTTTGATCTCTCTCATCCGACATGCGGGCCCCTGGCACCAACCTCTGGGCTTGTAGCCCCATGGAAGACCAAGCTAGGCTTGTTCTTCCAAAACTGTCCACCAACTAGGTCCTACAAAGACAAATGAGCACGCCCTCCAAGGATCTCAATTCATAACGTCATGATAAGTGAATCCAATCAATAAATAAGCCATCTAAGCATGTGCATCAAAAATCACTATATCAAACAATTAATTGCTCAAAGACAATATGTGACTTATCAAGCTTGAATATGGGAGGGTTGACAAGGTGTCCTATTGGGTAGATGTTGCCCTAGGTCAAGGAGAGCCTCCAAGAGATCCATCTCTAAGCCATGTAAAATGGATGAAGTGATTGGGTTCAAGGCCCAATGGGCATAGGGATCATGACATACAAGGGGTCGTAGTGTCTCATTCATGGGTGCCTTTGTTGTAATGTTCCTTGGCCAATTTTTTTTCTCATAACACTAACTGTTTGTTGTTGTTATGTTTGTTCATGTGTTTACAGGTGTTTCTGTAAGATGTGCATGGATTATTTAATATTGCTAGACCAATAGATATGAAGCATACAATCATAAACAAGACAAGAGATATAAGAATACCAGTAGAGAATCACAATGTCAGATCTGACCTTTATTTAGATAGTAAGGAGACCCCGTACACAAGAGATCTGCAGATCTGGGAGAAAGCCCCAATAATAACAAAATGGGTTGCTAGCCTATACAATAAGAAGAACAATACAAGATAGATGCCTCCCAAAGGTTGTAAGAGAAGATATCCAAGCCTCCAAAGGCCACCAACAAGAAGATATGACTGAAAATAGAAGAACCTAGTCAATGCACTGTCAAATCTCCCCAACTGGATGAGTTGCACCCTGCTCTGGATGCTGCCAAACCCTCAAGTTTCAACCTTCCCTCTCCTGACCTCCAAATCCTCCAAAACTCGCCCAGAATGTAGATCGGGCTGCTAGAAACCTCGGGATCCAATCTTAAGTTGATCTGAGCAGTGTTGCTCCTCCTAATAGACAATCCCTAAACTAGATTGCGCCCTCCCTGGTTGATAAAGTCAAAGAGGGTACATTCTCCCCTCTAGGAACCTCCAAATGCCACCAAACTCTATCAGATCATATATCGGGCCACTGCTACAAAGATGATGAAGTCTCAAGCCAATCTATGGAGATTTGAGCCTCCAAACATTGAAAACCCTTTTCTACAATGCGCCCTCTTTCTCTTCACTTTGTGCCAAGCTCATAGAAATAAACTGCCAAGATAAACTCCTCCAGAATAGACCAGGAATGATGCGAGGTACCCTCCGAAGAGAACCCAAGTGTCACCTTTCCCAAATGCCTCTTGCTTCCTCCAGATCGAACCAAAACCTCCAAGATGGTGTGCCCCCTAGCGGGAAACCCCCCTGGGTTGCGCCCTAGCCTAGTAGATGCCTGTAGAACCAACCTGCAACACTGTAGAATGGTGTGGGAGGATTATTTCACCTCCGGGACCAAGCCTGGATCAAGGAAGGTGGGATCTTTCACCACCAAGTTGATCTCTAGGGTTTTAGACTCAAAACCCTCAAAACTGATTGTGCTCAAGAGCTCCAATGCAAATATGATAATAATCCAGAATGAATAAGGAGTGTGCCCTGCCCTTTCCTTTATAGCTCCAATCTATTCCTCCATTGAGTTAGTTTACCCCTAGGGTTAACTCTTAACCTAACTCATCTTTTCTTTTCCTTCGTTGAGTTACCCTTTTCCCACAAAGTCAACTTAACTTTAGAATATTATGTTTTATGGTTGACTTTGTACCCAATACACCTGAGACTATAGTCTAGTGGGGAAAGCTAGACTACTGATTCTCTCCAACCCTCATCATCAAGAGGTGGGGGACATTACATTTGTAGAGGGTGTGTGGTACCTTCGTCTGCAATGTACTTTTTCAAAGCCCATCAATTGCCTTTTATCTTTCTTTCTTTGTATTTTCTTTCAATATAGCATAAGGAGATATTGAAGGTGACTGCCCTGGCGTGATGACCAGATGATGGCAATGTCACCCACAAACACCTAGTGGAAATGAGAAGGTTGGCTCGTGATGAGACCCCCTTTCTCTCAGCCATGCAACTGAGAGCCATTACCCCGGTTCTGTGACCAGATGATGGTAATGTCATACCACTAGATATTCATGGACGTGATAGGTCGGCTCATGATGAGACCTCCTATCCTTTAACTAACATTTTAAGCATTCTTATTATATTGTGGGTCCCGTTTACTCAAAGATAAGTGTTTCATTGCTTTCTTGGGTGATCCCTGGGCGAAGCATATAGAAGGTTTATATAAGTCTTTTGTCTTTTACCCAACATCAACCCCTTTGGTCCTTCATCCCCGTCTTCCCATAGAATGAGGGACAACCCCTTATTGGGTCAATACACCCTAAAATCCCAAGATATAAGGAAATGGAGGGGAGAAATGATGAAAAGTGGTAAGTATGGTCGGGAATGGTACAATGGATCATTAAGGGAGTTCTTAGTAGAAAACCCATTCCCAAGGAAGACCACTTACTGGGGCACAATGTCAACCACCAAGGTGAAGCAGGGAAAAAGGCATAATGTCCAAGCATATATAATGAAATCTAGAGAAATCTAAGATACAACATAATCAAATGGCTTGAATATTGAAATGATGCTCACCATAATACTGACTTGTACCTCATGGAGCAAGGCCCACTGCCTTCTGGAAGCCCGCTGGTGTGGTGGATGTCGTCTGCAAACCTGTGAGCATCTGTGGTGGTGAGTGGGTTTTCCATCTATGCGAAAGGGTATTGTTGGTCATGTAGTCTCTCGACACTCCATATCTGCAACCTGAGGGCCTCGAGACATGATCTCCTTAGTTATCCACAAAATGGGAAAACACTTCCCATGGTATTTTGCAAGTTTCTCTTTGTATTGATATGTCCATGGAAGAAGCATGTCTATGGAGTCCTCCTAGATAAAGGGTAACTCAGATGGATCATACTCAATGGTTTGTGGGAGCACATCATAATCGCATTCACTGGCATAATCAGGACCATCAGGATTCATCATGTGTCTATCAACTTTCTCTCGATTGTATAGTATCTGAAAAGTGTCATCTCCCATAGAAATGTGTGTGTGGGTGATTTCCATGCTAAGGAAAACCCCAAGAGCAGTAGACCAACTCCTAGATAAGAGCATCCCCAAAGCATCTGGAGCGTCGATAACTACTATGTCCATGGGAATGTTGATATGTGGAAAATCAATCAGGAAGACCTCAATGTCCTCACATACCCCAAGAACTTTGACCTTTTTTGGAATCAATACCACACACATTGCGATAAGGTCGGGTTGTCTTCAAACAAACATGTTTCATTACCTTCAACAATATGACATTTGTTGAGGCCCCTAAATCAAGCATGCAGTTGTTCAAGAGGAGGCCTTTCATGCCTAATGAAAGATAGAAAGGAGGGTTCTTGTCCCTTGGTCGATCGAGATACATAGTATTCAAAATGATGGGAGGATCCTCCTTCTTGGTTGGCACATGTAAGACTTTCAAAATTTCCCTTTTCATAGAAGGGATCTTACACATCTCTGTCACTGGGACCGTCATATTCAGTTTTCCAAACATGCTTGTAACATCTATATTTAACTGAATGTCATTTGTAGGAGTTGACTTAGGAAGAAACTCACATACCGACGGTGGAGGTGATGGAGCCACCTTTTCTATTGATGGAAGAGGAGTATCAGGCTGTGACAGAGGGGCTGAAGCATTTTTTCTTCTAGTGTAGGTTAGAATTTCCCTCCTCCTTAATTACTTCTTCTGATTATCTATCAATTTACTCAAGACCTGGAGTCTCCCCTCTCTTTATCCTATTCTTCTAGCTTCATTGATCTGTTCTTAGGTAACTTGTTCATCGTCGAAATTGCAAATCATATCAATGAATTTTATATCGTTAGAATAATCTTCGTCTCGTCGGGGGCACTCATCTTCTCTATGGGGTTCTTGGAATGGGAGGCACCAAGCTTCTATATCAACTGTACCAACATGTTTTAAAGTATCTAGGGCCTTTACCTCTTGTTGAGGTCTTGGTTTCCAACCTCTTTGTTCTCTGGCAAACTGAGGTCTGGGAGCAGATTGATTTCTTTCCACTATAGTCATACGGTTCATAAGCTAATTTTGCACCTGGATAAACTGAGTATTCATTTGTTCTATCTTTTGAGTCAAGAGAGCAATAAGATCGAGAACACTGTTGTTGGAAACCTTCCTTCTTGCTTCTGCCTTGGCACGAGGGTACTGAAAAGGTTCTATTTTTGAATCAAGGAGATTCTCTTCAATGTCGATACTGAACTCTTTAGCCTCTGCAAATCATGTGGGATTTTTATCTTTGAGAATGTACCGGAACTTCCCTTCAAAAGAATTCATGTAAAGGAGACAAACTGATGATGTTGTGGGACAGTAATCTGTTGGAATTTGATTGTACAACCCGTCAAATCTGGAAATGAATTCCTTTATTGTTTCATTCTCCTTTTTCTTTATTTGATTGAACTGAGTCCTAAGTGTCCCACCATCTGCTTTTTTCGACCATCTTCTCTTGAACAAGCTGGAAAAAGCATCATAGGACGTGATATGATTATCAAGAAGTCCTCTTAACCAATCAAGGGCTTCTTCAGTCAATGATGAAGCAAATAACCTCATGGCCACATCTTCATGATCAATACCTGCATTGTCCATGTCTCGGCCAATGACATAAATGTGATCTTCAACAGTTATCACATTGTTTCCTGGGAACTTTGGCAACCACTTGTTGACTTTTGTTGGAATTGTTTTAGGGTAACCTTGAATATTGGCCATGTTAAGGGGTTTGTAGAGGTCCCTTGCCCAAGGGCGAGCCATTGGAACAAGAGGAAGGGTATTATGGAAAAGGGTTTTAACAATGGGAGATTTGAGAGGCCTTCTTTGGTAAACCTTAGAAGGCTTGAACCTCCCAGGGGGAAAACGTTTGGGGAAAGAAGGATTCTGGGAAGGTGGAGTCGCCGGATGAGCTCATCAAGGAAAAGGGAAAGGGAACATCCCTTAAGTAGAGTCGCCAAGAAAGCTAAGGGAAAGGCTTTGAGATAGCTTACCAAAGTGTCGTTAGAGTTCGGAAGAGGATTCAAAATCCTCCCCGACAACGACGCCAAAATGTTATAGCACAAGTTGTAGGTTGGGAAAATCCCGACGCAACCACAAAAAAAAGTGCTACAAATTGGGAATCCTACACCCAATGTCACCTCGATGTAGGTCCCGCGCTTCAAGGGTGACTAGGTCACTCTAGGGAGGCGATCCCGGTGACCCTAGGGGGAATGAGATGGGGATGGATAGAGATGGAAGTGGAGCCCCTAGAGGTCAAATCTAAATCGAGTGAAATGTGGAAAAAGATTCCTTGTAAGTCAAGTGATTTTTTCCCCAAAGGTATAGTACTTCTCCGGATGATTGTACCTGCCCGAGACACAAGAAAATCCAACTTGCAATGATATATATTAGTATGGAGCAGCAAGTTAAGCTTTCTGTCCCTAATTTGCAGCAGCAGATAACAGTTTATATCAGCAAATAAATCATTCTAAATCAGCATGTAAAGCATAAGATCAATCATCAATATTATCAATGAGTTAGGCAATCAATTGTAAATGAAAAATGACACTTTGAGGCTGACTAAAGAAAATTGTTATGACATGTATATTTCTGCAGACAATTTCACCCTTATAGATGTAGCTTTTATTCACTTATATCAGTAAATTATGCCATCAAAATATGCCAACAATTATCCCAAAAGATGCACCCTAGTTAGTAGAGTTAGAGAGCAAAATTTAGGAGCTAGTCTAGGGTTAGTTTAGGAGTTATGGTTAGTAGTTTATCTAGGTTATATCAGCCCTAATGGATGTAGGTTAGGGTTTGTAACAGCAAGTTAAGTAGTGGGAGAGAGGGGACGCCCTAGTATGGGGAGATTCCTCTCAAAGTGGCAAACCAACTCCAAGCAAGAGATCTTTCAAAAGACAAAAATTTGCGTTTCCTAAGGCAATTATTTTATATCTCCAATGCAAAAAAAAATGACTAGTGCCTTTACTATTGGGTTAATGGAGTCAAATAAATGAACAAGATATGCTACTTCCTTGGGGGTGTAAATCCTCTTACTTCCCAAGGCATGTATCTCTAGTTAGAGTTTGCGAATGAGGGGCGTAAATCCTCTTACTTCCTCAAACAAACCCTTGCAACATCAATGAACTTTAAGCAATAAATGATGGATACTATAGTGGGGGTGTAAATACTCTTAATTCCCACTTAGTTCCAAGCACAACAATCCTCGACTTGAAAAAATGATAGCATAAGAGTAGAAGACCATACCAAAATCAAGAAAGATGCTAAGACAATCCACCATAAAAGCTAGAAAGCATTCATCCAAGGCTAGCGCCTCACTCCTCCATCAACCATTCACAAGAGATAGCCATAAACAAGTGTACAAGAGACAAATATAGCCAAGTGTAGTGAAAATTTCAGATCAAGTCCTCTCACAAGAGGGAGAGTTATGTCAAAATGAGATCTTATGATCTCTTATTTATACAAAATGTCATCAAGGTGACTTGTCCACATATTAAGGGGTAAACCACAAGACTAGGGGTCAACAACCCTAATCTTTCCCCCTTTAACATAGTAATATTAAACAATTGATTTAAAATTCACTTTTGCACATACTAAAACCCTAGATTTAGTAGGACATCACCCCTTTAGGGGATGTTTTGGCATTTGGAGGAGGTCGTTGGTGATGGAGAAGAGTAGAGAGGCTTCCCAAAGCCACATGTCAAGCATCCAACAACTTCCTTCATGATGAAGGCTCAAGCCCCTTCAAAACGTCCAAGTGCCAGTGTATGTCACCTCATCACCAAGCCCTAACCCCCTAGGTGATGTCATGCCTCTAGGAGTGACATTTTTCTTCTCCTAGGCAAAATGTTTGGCATGTGGGGGCTAGGCTATGTCTTCCAAGTCATCTTCAAGGCCTTCCAAGTTTAATATTTCTCATCCGGCATCATGCATGTGGGCCATTGGCATCCACCTATGGGCTTCAAGCCCCATGGAAGCCCAAGCTAGGCTTGTTCTTCCAAAACTGTCCACCAACTAGGTCCTAAAAAGACAAATAACCACATCGGCCAAGGATCTCAAGTCATAACATCATGATAAGTGAATCCAATCAATAAATAAGCCACCTAAGCATGTGTATCAAAGATCACTATATCAAACAATTAATTTCTCAAAGACACTATACGACTTGTCAAGCTTGAATATGGGAGGGTTGACAAGGTGTCCTATTGGGTAGATCTTTCCCTAGTTCAAGGAGATTTTCCAAGAGATCCCTCTCTAAGCCATGTAAAGTGGGTGAAGTGGTTGGGGTCAAGACTCAATGGGAATAGGGCTTATGACATACAAGGGGTCGTAGTGTTTCATTCATGGGTGCCTTTGTAGAGGATGTGTGGTACCTTCGTCCGCAATGCACTTTTTCCAAGCCCATTAATTGTCGTTCTTTTATTCTTTCATAATTTGAAGGAGGTTGAAGGTCACTGCCCTAGCGTGGTGACCAGATAATGGCAATGTCACCCACAAACACCTAGTGAAAATGAGAAGGTTGGCTCGTGATGAGACCTCCTTTCTCTCATCCATGCAACTAAGATCCATTACCCTGGTTTGGTGACCAGATGATGTCAATGTCATACCACTAGATATTCATGGATGTGATAGGTTAGCTCATGATGAGACCTCCTATCCTTCAACTAACCTTTTAAGTATTCTTTATTATATTGTGGGTCCCCTTTACTCAAAGATAAGCATTTCACTGCTTTCTTGGGTGATCCTTGGGAAAAGCATCTGGAAGGTTCATACAAGGCTTTTATATTTTACCCAACATCAATCCCTTTGGCCCTTCAGTCCCTTCTTCCCATAGAATGAGGGACAACCCCTTCTTGGGTCAATACACCCTAAAATCCCAAGAGATAAGGAAATTGAAGGGAATAATGATGGAAAGTGGTAAGTATGGTCGAGAATGGTACGATGGCTCTTTAAGGGAGTTCCTAGTAGCAGACCCATCCCCAAGGAAGACCACTTACTAGGGCATAATCTCAACCACCAAGGTGAAGCAGGGCAAAAGGCATAATGTTCAAGCATATATCATGAAATCTAGAGCAATCTGAGATACAACATACTCAAATGGCTTAAATATTGAAATGATTCTCACCATAATACTGACTTGTACCTCATGGAGCAAGGCCCACTACCTTTCGGAAGCTAGCTGATGTGGTGGATGCCATCTGGAAATCTGTGACCATCTGTGGTGGTGAGAGGGGTTTGAATCTCTGCAAAAGGGAATTGTTGGTTGTGTAATCTTCTCGACACTCCATATCTGCAACATGAAGGCCTCGAGACATAATCTCATTAGTTATCCACAAAATGAGGATAACAAACCCCATTCAAACCTAATCAAAAAATTCAAATTTGAATCGAACCTAATCATTGTCAAACCCGAACTGTGTGACATAGAATGAGTTGAGCAATGATGAGAAAGAGGCATATGAGGAGTTGTTTTCTATGGAGAATATCGGTCATCATCTCTAGGACCACTGTCTGCAATGTGGATCATGAAGAATGATCTCCTCTAGTTACCCCTAGGTGAGAGGGGGTAACACTCCCAATGGAGTCGACATATGAGATGTCTTACCAACAGTCCTGGAGTATAGTCATCAATTTCTAGCGAAGGGACTTGTCATCCTCGAAAACGACGCCAATTTGTTACCTTCTAATCTGCACCAATAAAATATTCAGGTCCAAACAAAAATGCAAACCTAGGGAAAATTTCTAGAAACCCTACCCAATATCACCTTAGTAGGATTTCCCTTCACTTTAGGTTGGCTCTCCTCCAGCACAAGGGTGTCTCCCTAAGTGAGATTGCTAAATTACCCTTATATTCTTCTTCAACCAACTAGATTTAGCAATTGAGATATTTATGATATACATTTGAATATATGGTAGTGGATTCAAGTAGATTAGTGCCTTATCCTTGGGCCAAAAATGGAGTCAAAACACTTTAAGGCTTCGAAATACTTGACGATGGACAATATTAAACCAGAAATATGCTTAGAACAACAAACCAACTGGATTATAACAGTTCTGCAAAATTATATTTCAGCCAGCATACTAAGCTCATAAAAATGACCTAGTATTTTTATTGCATTCTTGTTTCATCACATAAGATAAAGATCTGAAAAATGAAGTAGAAAACAGCCTTTTATTAAAGAGAACAGCCCAGGTACATAACACACTTCAGATCTGAAATTATGGTCTTGAAGAGGACAAAATAGTTACTTTTCAGACCTCTTGAGCTGAAGATAAAGCCCTATAACAGCAACAGCATTTCCAGCATAAGAGAGAGGAAGACAAGATACAATAATAGCCTCACAATGGATTATTGCAGCCTTGGATATTTCCTTGAATAAGCTCCAAACCCCGCACAATATATCCTTGATTTACAGCCCAAGAGTATAGGGATTTCTCCACAATGAAAGCACACCTTTCCAAGTGGAAGAATCCTCCTTTTATAGCCTTTTCTTATAACTTCTTAGGGTATAAAATACTATTATAATGTTCTGGGTCTCCCTATAAGTAGGGTGCTTCCACAAACCAAGCCTTCAAATAGACCAAGTGTCACCTTCTCATTTTAGACATCCCATATAAAATATTTTTCTCAATCCTTGTGCCACTCTAGAAGAATCTAAGCAGGACACCTACTTCTATTAGGGCTAATACATCATAAATAACATTTAAAAATCTCTTCTAGAGTCTTCGTAAGAAAGTTGCTCCACCAATTATGGATTCAAGGCTACTTTAATAATAATTTTATGAGTAGGTGTGCTACATGTGGGATATAGTGAAGGGTAGCCTCAACAAAGCAGCATTCCATTGCCAAGAATGCACACAAAGCTTTCCCTAGATGGTGGACGACTCACTAAATAAAGTGTAATCATCCTTGTCGAGGGTTTAGAATGCCACATGTCCTTATTATATGAAGGGTATTGCATCAAAGTACCATATAAAGAATGCCAACATGTCAAATCATGCCTCCAAATATGCAGAACATGACTCATGAGATGTGAAAGGTACCTATGAAGATGATCATGCCTCCAAATATGTAAAACTTTCCTTAGGGAATGTGAACATGAATCAAAACTAACCATAATGAAAGATTACACATCAAAAAGTGTGAAAATGCTCCCTTATCTTCAATTCCTTGCATGATCTAGCGGTAACAAACCCAATGTGTTATTATGTTATATGTAAATAGGAAACACAACAATTGCACCATTAGCATAGAGACATGTTTGCAAATGGATAAAACCCAAATGAGGAATAAAAACTACAAGATTCATTAATGCAATGGAAGTTACAACAAAACTTAGCGATTACAAAGGTGACAAATCCAAACTAGGGCATTGCACAGTTGAACTACAATTAAAACCTCAATCCTTTGGAGAGAGAACATTTCAAGGAATAAATCTTAGTGATGAGTGGTAGCAACTGCTCTGTATAAAAACAATTGACTAACCGGAGCTATGTTGAACCTCTTAGGACTAAACCAAAAGAACACCCTCCTTGGGATCATGCTCCTCTTTAAATAACAAACACCTACAAGAATTAGTTATAGGCAGTTCAACTTTTGTAATAGTCGACTAAATTGTGATCAACTTGCCTATTTGGTTGTCATCGATTTGTCTACAATCAACATGTTGTGGGATCGTGATCCGGATTTAGGAGCAGAACGAACTGATTAACAAACTAAATACAATAAACACAGTGATAGGAAGAATAATACAAATATCCAGTGAACAACATCTTCTATTAAATGATGAAATAGACTGAAACTGTAAAACTGCAGAACTGAAACTGTAAAACTGCAGAACTGAAACTTGTAGCTATCTCTGAGAAGAGATGTGGCTGCTACGGGCATCCGTTTGAGTAGAATGGATTACAATGAGGCTCCAGAGGCCCTTTTCATATTACTCATGAATGTCAAAACCCTAAACATCCAAAAACCTAACCCAAGAAGGTGAAATGCCAAAAGTCATGTGGGCCCTATGGGTAAGTTGGTGTAATTTGGTACCTCAACTTCCTAGGATTGTAACTTTTGCATGTGACCTCTGTTTTAGGCGCGTGATAGCCCGTTGGAAAGGTATTTCAGATCTCTACACATTCCGATGTCAGACTCTGACTCCGTCTACATTCTTACTGTGGTGAGTCAAAAAACCAACGTTTAGGGCCCCAAAACAACCCTAGAAGTACAATAGGATGTGCTGACATGAAAACATACAAAATAATCCAGTTGGATTAGGCAAGAGGCCACCCGTATCCACCTGGAGAATGTGTGAGGCTTTAGACAGCCCCAGAAGTGTAGAACTCACAATTATAAAGCAGTACAGAAAGACGTGTTGAATCGAAAATGAACATGAGGAGCCAGTTGGAATAGGTGGGTGGCCACCAATATCCACTTGGATCAGATCGACATTGATAGAACCTATGCTCATTGTAGACGATATTCGACAATGATGCGATCGATGTCGATGGGATTGGCATCAACAATTCCACTATTGAGGTGACTGACATTGATGAGATTGTCATCTATGAGACCACTATTGTCGAGCCCAACATTGAACCCTTCCTCCATGTAATTTTCTGAAAATACACTTACTAAAGATGGATGTTCCAAATGCAAAATTTCTTCATTTTCTTCACTAAATTTATCCAAATCAGTGTCATAGATGGGATCCCCATATAATTTACAAAAACCCACATTCACTCTATGATTACTAATCTAAAAATCAACATCTATATCTTCATCCCTTCGATTTCCCTCTTCTTCATTACATGAAGCTAAATAAATCTGAACATGTATAACTCTTCAAGAGTTCATCTTCACAAATATCCCTCAAAATCTTCAAGAAATGTGTCATCAAGTTTAAAAAATTGAGGAGGATTATGGCTTACCAAACCCTTGTCTTCACGAAACGATGGTATGAGGGCTTGAGTGCTTTCTTCATCAACTTATTCTTCATGCTATTGGTCTTCAGTGGAGTCTTGAGGTGGCTCTTGCTCTACCATGGAAACATGAGAATATTCTTCATCCATATGCTCTTCATGTGCTTAATCCTTCATAGGATCATGAGGTGCTTTTTCATCTTTATATAGGGATACCATACAATCTTCAATAATC
>ML864183.1:5043-20769 GCA_009831015.1 Picea engelmannii | reverse complement strand
AGATAAATCAAGACAAGAGAGTGAGGTGAGGGAGAGTGTTGCAATGGCAAGGCCCTATCACCAAACCCTAGAAGCAGGATGGCCCTAGGTGTAGATAACCTAGGCCTGGGACGTCTCCTCCTTCTTGACTTTTAAAAGGCACGGCTAGCACAGGGGAAGAAGTAAAAAGAGTGTAGCAATGGCCATGCTCTTCCTTTCTTCTTTAATGACTGAGAATTTCTCTTTTAGGTGACCTGAGACAACAACCTACTTGTGTGTTTGTCCCCTAGGGGTTTTAAAATTAGCAAAATTTATAATAAATGCAAGAATATAAGACTACAACCATTCAATCAAGAAGTTTTGCAGAAAAAACACTTACATGTCATGAGGAAATAGCATTGCAAATCCTAGTTGTAAACCTTCCTTCAAGAGAAATGCCAAAAATGCCAAGAAAAGCCTTCCTTCAACAAGTGCGCCTCACTTAAAAGATGAAATACCCCAACAAGGGCGCAAAAATCAGATCTCACTAGGAGACTGAGTTGTGTGTTATGTCAAAGTGAGGATAAAACTCCTCAATATATACTATATCACGACCTTTAATTAATTTTAGGTCATAAAAATTAGCGGACAAGGCTTTAAACCAAAATCATACTGTTTTTACATTAAATGTTTTTTTAAAACCCTAAATGAGCAAAAGTGAGACGTCAAGCCCTCTTGAGGGAGACGTTAGGCCTTTTTGGGGCCAGTGCAGCATCCAGAAGCCAGACGTTAGCCCTCCCTGGGCTCTTTCAAATTGCCACACGTGCCAACAACCCTGTCCATCTGCCATATGCTCATGATGACGTCACAAGCCTCCTGGTGACGTCCTGGGTCATTTGGGGCCAACGTTCCACTGCAAGTGGGTTAATCCCCCTAGGTCTGGCTCAGCCAAAGTGCCCCTGATGGAATGTCCTCTTCTTCTCCGGTGCAAGACCTTGGTCAAAACACTGTCCCGTCTCTGCCCCTCTGATAGGGTCTTAGCAACCATCTGATGGGCTCTTCAACCCCATGGAGGTCCGAACTAATCATCTCCCCATGTGTATCGGTCCATGTGGTCCCTGTCCGTCGGGCATGGTCCCGCACATCAAAAACTACGCCCTCCATGGGTTCATTAGTCACAGGGATCATAGCAATGTCAATCACATTTCATCATCAAGTTTATCAAACATATGCAATAAAGCCCCGATATATCATTCAATAGCTCGAAGACTCTACAAAAACCTACAATACAAGGTGGAGGAAAAGGACAAGATACCCTATTGGTCTAGTATCCATAAGGAAAGGAAAGTTTCCAAGGGGTTTCTTCCAAGCCATGGAACGAGGTGAAGTGGTTTTAAGGGATGTTTAGACATACGGGTAGAGTGAGAGTTAGTGATGCATGATATTACTTGTGGGTGCCTTTGTAGAAGGCGAGCTGTACCCGTCATGGATGCAAATTTTTCCAAGCCCCTTTTGCCTTTATTCTTTTCTTTATTTGCTTTTTCTTCTTCCTTTTCTTTTTATTCAAGGGGTAACCAGAGGACACTGCCTTGGCATGGTGACCAGAGCTGACAGTGTTACCCACAAGTACTTTCACAGCTGTGATAAGGCTGGCTCGTGATGAGACCCCCTTTCCCTTGGCCATGCAACCAAAGGTCACTGCCCTGGCGTGGTAACCAGATGGTGGCAATGTCATGCTGTTAGGTACCCATGAACATAATAGGATGGCTCCTGATGAGACCCCCTATCCTCTTGATTAGGTCTTGTTTGTTATTTTTTTCGGGTCCCTCTTGTTTCTTGTTGAGAGGCTTTTTATTGCCTTCTCGGGGATCCCTGGAGGAAGCATCTCGAGGTTCCATTTTTAGGCTTTTATCTTTTACCAGCTGCTTTTACCTTCTGGGCCTTTAGCCCCTTCTTCCCACGAGATAAGGTTCAGGCCCACAAACAGATCATCCTAATGCCCAGACTAGGGGAATGGGATAGATGAGCAGGAGATAAGATGAAAAAATGATGATATGATGGGAGCGGACGATGGCTCTTCAGAAATCCCCCCAGTGGCAAACCAAAACCTATGGGTACAGGCTTGCTAGGACACCCTGTCAATCTCCCCAAGCATGGCCAAGTGGGTCAATGTAAGATCCAAGCAGTCGTTATAAATAAAAGGAGTAAGATGCATATATCTAAAGGTTATAATGATCAAAAGTGACACATACCATGATACCTGGACCAATTACCTCATGGAGCAAGAGCCTTCTCTGATACAAGACCAGGCTGATGGTGATGGATGCTGCTGCTGCTGACAAGACGAATCTGTTGAAAGAAAAGAAGGATGGGCCCTCCAGGGCCATGCTCAGGTCAATCCTTCTCTCCGTACTCCATGTCTAGGACCCGCGGGCCTTGAGACATGATCTCCTAGTTATCCCATGAAATCGGGGATAACATCTGGCTCCAACTCGGGGACATGTGCTCACCGTAGAGCGCATGAGAACCTCAACATCTCTGGCATAACTTGTAGACCTGCTCAAACTCGATAGGGCATCAGTAACAAAAATGGGGCGGTAATGCCACCCCAACATATGTAGCTATATAAATAAAGCAATCATAAATGCGAATATAAAGTGAAGGACTTACTTGTACTTACCTGTTGGCTGGATGTTGGTGTAGTCAAACAACCAGTGAAGCCAATCCAGCAATGTCCCATGATACCTGCCTTTGTGCTTCATCATAAACCAAAATAGTGATAAATCAAGCACAAAAATGTAATGAGTTATAATGTATATCATATCATCGGAAATCTCAAAGTCTAACTCATGGAGGCAGGTGGGAGGGATAAAATCCTGCCAAGTCCATCTCTGAGGAAAGTACTCAATCCACTTCAAGAAAGGGTCATGAGAAGAGCAAGGTTCAGAAAACTGACCCAAAGGGCCTGCAAACTGGCTACCTAGGGCATCCTCACACTCTGAAGTCAAGGAAGGGATCGACAAAGACCTAGCAGACGATTGGCAAACTACCAAAGGAAAGTTGAAAAACTGGGATAACTGACTCAAACTTGCAGTATCCAACCGACCCTTGGAGTCTAGGGTTTGCCTAAGAGGAAGCTCAACATAAAAAATATACTTCCCAACTACACCTTTAATGGACGAGCATGGTAAAATAATAACAGGTGGCTGGAGTGAAAAGTCATGAGAAACCTTCTTTATGCAAACAATGTTCTTACTTGTATCAAAATCTGAGCAGAGTAGTGGTTGGTAATTATCTTCATAAAATAAATCCAAATGCTGAGAGGAACAATCATCAAAGTCCTCAAGGTATGACCGAAAATCATCAGGAAAACAAGGTACTAGGTCATCCTTGGTTTTTTGGAGAGTATGGGTAAAAATTTCATCTCCTTGTTGCAACTGGTCAAAAGTAACCTGCTGTGACATTTGTAAAGGCAACGCTTGGAGATGACTCTCAATGTCATAGATGGGATCCATGTCACAGCCAACTATATTCCACTTACGTCTTCCAACATGTATGAACTCATCAATATCAACTATGTCAGTATCAGTATCATAACATGGAGGATTCAAAACACTCATATGCTTATCTGTCTCCTCCTCCCTTTCCAAATCATAAAGTAGAAAATTATCAAGATTTTGGGGAGAAGGGTAACTTACTGTTTCTTCTTGTGCAGGAGCTTCGAGGATTTTGGTGTTTTCAGCATGCGTCATTGTTTCATCCTCATGAATTGCTCCTTTGTCCTCATCGTCTTTTTGTTGTGCAGGAGAAACATGCTCATGGATTGCTTCGTCAGAGGGAGGGGCACTTGTTGATACTTCATCATTTTGTTTAGGTTTTGCCTCCTCGACCATGTCTTCAGGAATCCCACGTTGAATGATGGTTTGTTCACCTTCTTCTTGGATATCATCAATAAAGTTTTCACGGGCAAACAAAATTCCCATATTAAAATTACCTGAAGTAAAGAGATCTTTTATCCCGGATAAGGAGATGTTCTGTTCAATTCCTTTAGCCATGCCGTAAGCTTCATTGAGCGTGCTTGGGCTCCTTTTACTTAGGGGAAAACCTAGGTGTGCTAGGAGCGCACGGGTATATATATGGACAATGTACTTGTTTTCAGGATGATGGCCCTCAGGAATTTGATATAGAGTGCGCTCAAACCTACTCTGGAAGTTCCAGAGGGTTTCATTCTCAGTTTGTCTTATATGCTCAAATTTTTTTAGTAGTACTAAGATGTCTTCTAACTGAATACCCCATTCTTCGAGAAAGATTTCTTCCAATTGGTTCATAGAGGTGATGCTAGCATCAGGAAGGTCATGATACCATTTTTTAGCGTTTCCACGAAGAGTGGTGGAAAAAAGTTTCATCACTACGTCTTCGGCATCATCATCGACAGTGTGGAGTCTAAAATAAGAATAAAATTCATCCATATGAAAGTCAACTCTTTCCCCATCGCCACCAGTGAATCTAGGGAGCCATCTTTCGGATATTCGGGGCATTTGTCTTGGGTATACTGGGATTTTGCTCATGTCCAAAGGCTTGTAGTTCCCGGGATCCCATTGTGAAGTCATTGTTGGCTTCTTCATTAGTGGAGTCGCCAGATAATTTTCTTGAAACTATCAAAAGATAAGGGAAAACATACTAGTGGAGTTGCCAAGTAAGCTTGCAGGATAAAGGCATCTAGAGGCAAGGCTTACCGAAAAGATTTGTTGTTTGAGGAGAATTGACTCAGTGTTCCCCGGCAACGGTGCCAAAATGTTATCGCATAGTTTGTAGCTAGGTCAAATGGCTAGGAGATGGAGGCCAAACTAGCGTAACAAGAACCTACCCCACCCAATGTCACCACAATGGGGAGGTTCTTTCTATTTAGGGAGGTTAGGCCCAGGGGAGACGTCCCCGGTAACCTGGGGTTTTGAAGAGGCCAAGGTATAAAGGTCAAAGTAAAAGTCGCTCCTCACAGGTTACCACCAAGATCAGATAGTTCGGCTAAACAACCAATAATGAAGTGTAGCCCCAAATGAGAACACCTGCCCGGAACAAAGCAACAACAAAACAATATATGCAGGCTATGATTCAATGGGTTAGTAATTCATATAACTATCTGATATCAATATATTGGCAATTAAACAATAGATATTGACGAGATCAATGTTTATCAATAATAGCAATGGAACAATATCAATTCATCAATAAATATTGAGATGATGTAGCAAACAATGTATCCAATCAATCCCTTGCTCAATAAATGCTACAAAACACCATCTAATTGCTTATCAACAGAAAATGCTACGTCAAGATGGAATAACCAAGGATGACGTCAACCTTGTTAGGGTTAGTAGTTAGCTAGGGTTTCAAATTATAAAAGTTTTAAGAGTTGTTTGAGCACTATCACTTCAACGTTGGAGACCTAAGATCAGTGCCTAAGGGTAAATGGAGTCAATTTAAGAGAGGGCACAAAGGTTGAAGGGAATAGGCTAAGGACTAGAGGGAAGGGTTCTGAAGTGCTGCAATGGTAGGGCCCCAGAATCAAAACCCTAGGGGAAAGAGTCTCACTTCGGTGTTGCTTAAGCCTGCCTTTTCCTCCTTCCTTAGGTTAAACTTGGCAAAACGGCTAGCATAAAAGATAAATCAAGACAAGAGAGTGAGGTGAGGGAGAGTGTTGCAATGGCAAGGCCCTATCACCAAACCCTAGAAGCAGGACGACCCTAGGTGTAGATAACCTAGGCCTGGGACGTCTCCTCCTTCTTGACTTTTAAAAGGCATGGCTAGCACAGGGGAAGAAGTAAAAAGAGTGTAGCAATGACTAGGCTCTTCCTTTCTTCTTCAATGGCTGAGAATTTCTCTTTTAGGGGACATGAGACAACAACCTACTTGTGTGTTTGTCCCCTAGGGTTTTAAAATGAGCAAAATTTATAATAAATGCAAGAATATAAGACTACCACCATTCAATTAAGAAGTTTTACAGAAAAAACACTTACATATCATGATGAAATAGTATTGCAAACCCTAGTTGTAAACCTTCAAGAGAAATGCCAAAAATGCCAAGAAAAGCCTTCCTTCAACAAGTGCGCCTCACTTAAAAGATGAAATACCCCAACAAGGGCGCAAAAAATCAGATCTCACTAGGAGAGTGAGTTGTGTGTTATGTCAAAATGAGGATAAAACTCCTTAATATATACTGTATCACGACCTTTAATTAATTTTAGGTCATAAAAATTAGCCGACAAGGCTTTAAACCAAAATCATATTGTTTTTACATTAAATGTTCTTTTAAAACCCTAAATGAGAAAAAGTGAGACGTCAAGCCCTCTTGAGGGAGACGTTAGGCCTTTTTGGGGCCAGTGCAGCATCCAGAAGCCAGACATTAGCCCTCCTTGGGCTCTTCCAAACTGCCACACGTGCCAACAACCCTGTCCATCTGCCATATGCTCATGATGATGTCACAAGCCTCCTGGTGACGTCCTGGGTCATCTGGGGCCAACGTTCCACTGCAAGTGGGTCAATCCCCCTAGGTCTGGCTCAGCCAAAGTGCCCCTGATGGAACGTCCTCTTCTTCTCCGGTGCAAGACCTTGGTCAAACACTATCCTGTCTCTGCCTCTCTGATAGGGTCTCAGCAACCATCTGATGGGCTCTTCAACCCCATGGAGGTCCGAACTAATCATCTCCCCATGTGTACCGGTCCATGTGGTACCTGTCCGTCGGGCATGGTCCTGCACATAAAAAACTACGCCCTCCATGGGTTGATTAGTCACAAGGATCATAGCAATGTCAATCACATTTCATCATCAAGTTTATCAAACATATGCAATAAAGCCCCGATATATCATTCAATAGCTCAAAGACTACAAAAATCTACAATACAAGGTTGAGGAAAAGGACAAGATACCCTATTGGGCTAGTATCCATAAGGAAAGGAAAGTTTCAGGGGTTTCTTCCAAGCCATATAACGAGGTGAAGTGGTTTTAAGGGATGTCCAGACATATGGGTAGAGTGAGAGTCAGGGATGCATGATATTACCTGTGGGTGCCTTTGTAGAAGGCGAGCTGTACCCGTCATGGATGCAAATTTTTCCAAGCCCCTTTTGCCTTTATTCTTTTCTTTATTTGCTTTTTCTTCTTCCTTTTCTTTTTATTCAAGGGCTAACCAGAGGACACTGCCTTGGCGTGGTGACCAGAGCTGACAGTGTTACCCACAAGTACTTTCACAGCCGTGATAAGGCTGGCTCGTGATGAGACTCCCTTTCCCTTGGCCATGCAACCAAAGGTCACTGCCCCGGCGTGGTAACCAGATGGTGGCAATGTCATGCTGTTAGGTACCCATGAACATAATAGGCTGGCTCGTGATGAGACCCCCTATCCTCTTGATTAGGTCTTGTTTGTTATTTTTTTCGGGTCCCTCTTGTTTCTTGCTGAGAGGCTTTTTATTGCCTTCTTGGGGATCCTTGGGCGAAGCATCTCAAGGTTCCATTTTTAGGCTTTTATCTTTTACCAGCTGGTTTTACCTTCTGGGCCTTTAGCCCCTTCTTCCCACGAGATAAGGTGCAACCCCACAAACAGATCATCCTAATGCCCGAACTAGGGGAATGGGACAGATGAGCAGGAGATAAGATGAAAAAATGATGATATGATGGGAGCGGACGATGGCTCTTTATAAATCCCCCCAGTGGCAAACCAAAACCTATGGGTACAGGCTTGCTAGGACACCCTGTCAATCTCCCCAAGCATGGTCAAGTGGGTCAATGTAAGATCCAAGCAGTCGTTAGAAATAAAAAGAGTAAGATGCATATATCTAAAGGTTATAATGATCAAAAGTGACACATACCATGATACCTGGACCAATTACCTCATGGAGCAAGAGCCTTCTCTGATACAAGACCAGGCCGATGGTGATGGATGCTGCTGCTGTTGCTGCTGACAAGACGAATCTGATGAAAGAAAAGAAGGATGGGCCCTCCAGGGCCATGCTCAGGTCAATCCTGCTCTCGGTACTCCTTGTCTAGGACCTGTGGGCCTCGAGACATGATCTCCTAGTTATCCCATGAAATCGGGGATAACAGGGCGCAAATTTAGTCTTCTCATGGGAGAGAGCTATATTAAAAATGAAATGAATTTGATCCTTATTTATACAAAACCTCTAAAAAGTGTTTGTCCACATTAGGTTAGCGTAAACCACAAAATAAGGGGGCCATTCCCCTTTATTTTGCCTCTTTACAATAATTTTGAATTTACACAAAGAAACCCTAGAAACATGACATCATACCCTAAAAGGGTCACGTTTTGGCACTTTAAGCAAGTCATTGACCTTGGAGAAGAAAACGTAGAGCCTGTTACCGTCCTTATACACAACTACAAACGTGGAGAAGTCTCCAACCCACTTGGTGTGCCCTTGGAGGCACAAGCCTAAGTCCAGACCCACTGTCACCTCGATCTAGACTTCTTCCGTCTAGGCTCACTCCTAGGGAAGCCAAGGGGGGTAGACCCTATTAAACTATGTGAAGTTTGATTAATGATCTAGGAGTTAAATGAATTAATTTGTTAAGAAACCCAACCCAATGAAAGACAACAAATGCAAGGATGCAATTTCTTCAATGACAAGCAAACCCTTTATTAAAAACAACAATTAAACCAGTGCCTAAAGATTACGACAATGGAGTCAATGAGATATATAACAAAGGTACGATTACACAAGAATGAATGATATTATGAGATATCCACAATGCAAAATAACTTTAGACAATTTATGTTCGGATAAATAAAGAATGCTAGAAATAAAGAGTGCTTTTAACAAGTATCCACAAGAGAATTTCTTAAAAGTAAAGTGCTTGAAAAAGTAACTTGCTTTGTAAGTAAAATCGTATGGAAAGTAAATTACACAACTTAAACAGTAAAATTGTTTGAAAGATAAACTTGAGATACCAATGTTGTGAAAGTTATGTTGGTTGATTTTATCAAATTTTAGGTCTCTCTTGAATTAGGGGGAATTAAGTGTGATAGATGCAAGCTTGAACTATGTGACTACCCCGAATCCCTATCCCTATCCCTTCAACCAAAAGGAAGTGTTGGGTGCTCAAGAAGAAGGAAAAACAAGGTCCTTCCTTAGCTCCACAGGTCAAATCTGGAATGCTTGGGCACTCAAGCAAGGAGGACACGTAGCGTCGTGAAGCCGTCCCCGATTTCAACCCCTTGTAGCTTCCCAAGTCACCCTTTTTGGTGGTAGAAACAATTTGAATTTGGGTGCCTAATTAGTCCAGCCTCTCAATCCTTTGCCCTTTCTTAGTTACCCAAGATCCACAAAGTGGCAAGGGGAGGGAATACGGGGCAAAGGCGGGGCACCAATTTGATTATTTTGCAAACAAGTTTAAAAAAAAACTAGCCTTCACAATATTGCATGGATGGTAAAGCCAATCACTATGCAAGGTGTGGGCAAAATTAAATAAATGAATTGACTTGAAATTTAAATGACAACCTCACAACTATGGCACAAGATGGAGGACAAGCCTTTCGATTTTGGCCAAGGTGGGTATATAAAAGAAATACAAAAAATTAAATCTAGATCTAGCCTTCACGATATTGCATGGATGACAAAGCCAATCTCTTTGCAAGGTGTGGGCAAAATACAAAAATTATTTACACTTTACAAAAAAATATTAAAGTAAAGAGAATGCAAAGCCCAAGAGACTTTCTTGGGTTGCTTACAATGCTTAGAAAGTGAAGTAGAGAAGAGGGTTTGGTACCAAGACCCTTGGATATCTCCTTGAGTGTCTTGGGGCCAAAAAGATGCAGAAATCCTCTTCTAACCTGCAAAAACTTGCAAAAAACAACCAGATATTCTTACTGGAAATTGCTAAAACGACTTGGAAAATATTATTTCAGATTATAATAATGAACAAAAATAATTATACAAAAATTTCTGAACATAAAAATGAAAGATTAGATTGCAGATTTTTAAGGAAATAAAGCTAAAACTGATATATAAATGGCTGAAAATAAAAACAAAAAATAGAAGAGCTTTGGATGGTTGAAAAAGATGGATTTTCAGATTTGAAATCCACTCCTCCAAGCCTTTGGTAACCTGCAGATTTTTGTAAACCCTTGCTACAAAATACAAAAGAAGGTGAGAGTGATCTAACAACTTGCAAAATACTTTCCAAATTCATTAGAAACAACTCACAAAGATTAATAGTAAGACTACTACTAATCTATCCCAAGCAAAATACTTTGCTTGGGTCTTCAAGTAAAATGCAAGCAAGGAAATGCAAAAGAAATAGATTGCAACAATATTACCTCATACATAACAAACAATGGCTCCTTGAATACTCCAAGAGACACAAGAAATCCTCCAAAGCTTCTATTTTATTACATAAGAGAAGATTTGCCCAATGACACCAAGAATCATGAGAGAAAATAGGAGAGAATGAGGGAGAGAGATGGAGAGATTTTGGCATAATAGAGTTGCTGTGAGAATAGATGTAGAAATGAGGGGGGTAGGCATTCTTTTATACTTGGGAGAGAGAAAAGACCCCTCTTGGATGAATTACAAGTGTCACACATCCAAGAGAGATAGACAAAGTCAAGGAAGAGACACTTTTAGGGTTTTGGTAGTGAGTTAGGGTTTGAGGGGTGAGATGTGAAGGGGGAAAACACCTTTTGACTTGTCAAACATAAGGTTAGGCTGTAGGAAGGGCGAAATTAGGGTTTTAGGCATTTTTTCACTTTAATTTTTTACTTTTCTCTAAGTTCATGAGGTAGGGGGGTGCACTTTTCACTAGGGAGACTCACTTTTGGTTGTTGACTTGCCATGGGGGGGTCTTTTAAGTGGAAAATCACTTTTCCAACTTAGGAAATGCATTAGAAATCATTTCCCCACTCTCTCTCATGACTTTAGACATTTTTACAATTTTTGGCTTTTTTAATTTAGCCAATTATTTGCTGACTTTTGATTGACTTGGACTCCTCATGGACAATGACCTGACAAAACTTATCCAATTGAGCTGAAACTTGGCTCAAGGGTGTAGGGGGCCATCTGCCATTTGATTTGAGTACTCACACCCATATACAAAATCCACAAGGACCAAATTTGTACATTTTACATAAAAAATAATTAAAATTTCCAATTAATGAAAATTTTTAATAATTAAAAAAAACCTATCAAAACTTAACGAAATTATGCAAAACTCTAGAAGATGTCTAGCATGGTCATTTACAACATTCCTAAACCTTAGTCCCCTTGGGCTCGATTATTAGAACACCTTTCACCACTTTGGAGGATTATTTTGAGTGAAAAACTCCAGGATAATTAAAATGGCTTGTTAGGCTAGATTAATTGTTTGATGAAAAAAAAAACACTCGATGAAAGGACTTGCCTAATGATAAAGTCCTAGGCAACTAACCTAAAAAATGACTCATGTTGACCTATTACATTATTATGCCACACAGGGGAGCAAACATTTCGATTACATAGAAAGACGTGTTGGGGGCAAAATTTGCCCTGCTGAGCTATAAGTCTTCAAAATATGTTGCATCATACGATACATAGCTTCATGGTACATGACGTTGACCCCTAGTCGAAATAGGTGGTCAACAGAGCCTCCAAAGGCCATCTCTCCATGATGCAAGGGATTCTCCCCATCACAATGTGCCAAATCATCATAGAACTTCACCACCATCATCAAAACCCTAGCCCAAGGGTGACGTCAAGCTCTCCTGAGGTGATGTTTTGACCTTTTGAGGCCAAACGTTGGGCTAAGATGAGCTAGGTATTGCGTCCAAGGTGCCTTCCCTTGCCTCCAAAGGCAATGTCCAAGCTTTGGCTGCTCCCATGGTGTGGGTCATGGAATCCCCTTTGTGGGCTTCAAGCCCCAATGAAGGCCCAAGCTGGGCTTGTTCCTCCAAAATGTCCATCAACAAGGTCCTGCAAAGACAGACAAGTGCGCCCTCCAAGAATCTCAAGTCAAATCATCATGACAAGTAAAATCACATTTAATACAAGAGCCACCTAAACATGTGCATCAAAACTACCTTATCAAATTAAACAAGTGCTCAAAGACCTTATGCAATTTACCAAGTTTAGGTATGGGAGGGTTGACAAGGTGACCTATTGGGTAAATCATTGCTTGAGTCAAGGAGTGTTTCCTAGGTGGACCCTCTGTAAGTTATGTGGAGAAGATGAAGGGGATGGGGGGTAAGACTTTTGGGCATGGGGTTCATGACATACAAGGGTTCATATTATCTCATTTATGGGTGCCTTTGTAGAGGGTGTGCTGCACCTTCGTTTTCAATGCAACCTTTTTCCAAGTCCATTTATTGCCATTAATTATTTAAAGTGTTTCTAGGTTGAAGCCAAAGTGGGACTTCTACCTAAGCATGAAAAATATTGCCCACCTTGACTCTACCCTGGTCACACTGTGCTTCCCCAAGTTGAAGACAATGTGTGGGACTTCTACCTAAGCATGAAAAACATTGCCCACACACGCTCTATCTTGGTTGGCATTTTTATAATGTTATTTTTCACGGGTTTCATTAGTTTCTTATGAGAGACACTTCATTGTCCTCGGGATCCCTGGTCGAGCATCTAGAGGGTTTATGATTGGCTTTTATATTTTGCGAGCTACAAGCCTTTGGGCCTTTAGCCCCTTCTTCCCTTGAAATGAGGTACAATCCCTTCTTGGGTCAGTACACCTGAAAATCCCAAAAGATAAAGAGATGAAAGGATGAAATGTGAAAAGTGATAAGTATGATCAGGAATGGCATGATGACTCGTCAAGGGGACCTCCCAGTAGCAAATCCATCCCCAAGGGGAACCACTTACTAAGGCGCAATGTTAACCACCAAGGTGAAACAAGGTAAAGAGCATAAGTTCCAAGTAGATGTTCTATAATCAAAAGCATCTTTAAATGCAACATATTCAAATGCCTCAAGTATTAAAGTGACACTTATCACAATACCTGACTTGTACCTCATGGAGAAAGACCCATCGTTTTCTGGAAGCAAGCTGATGTGGTGAATGCCATCGTGATGAATCCAGGATGTGTGGTGGTGAAGTGGGCCTTTGTCTGTGCATATGGACGCTGCACGTCATCTGTCTCCCGGTACTCCATGTCTGCAACCCGAGGGCCTCGAGACATCATCTCCTTCGTTATCCCTATAAATTGGGGATAACATGTCCTAGTAAGTGGTCACCCTTGGGGAAAGGTTTTCCATTGGGAGGTCTCCTTATTGAGTCATCGTACCATTCCCGATCATACTTATCATTTTTCACGCTTCATCCTTTTTGTCTCCTCATCTTTTGGGATTTTCGGGTGTACTGACCCAAGAAGGGATTGTACCTCATTTCATGGGAAGAAGGGGTTGAAAGCCCAGAGGCTTGTAGTTGGCAAATGATAAAAGCCAATCATAAACATTCTAGATGCTCGCCCAGGGATCTCGAGGACAATGAAACGTCTCACAAAAAACCAATGGGACCCGTAAAATAAGTACTAACTAAACATGCCAACCAAGGTAAAGCGTGTGTGGGGAATGTTTTTCAGGCTTAGGTACAAGTCCCACTTTGGCTTGAACCTGGGAACACTTTAACTAAATAATGGCAATAAATGGGCTTGGAAAAAAGTTGCATTGAAAACGAAGGTGCAACACACCCTTTACAAAGGTACCTGTTATCCCCTATCCTAGGGATAACTAAGGAGATCATGTCTCGAGGCCCACATGTCCTAGAAATGGAGTGTCGAGAGCCAGATGACTTGAGCATGGCCTTGGAGGGCCCGTCTTTTCTTCAGTGCAACCCACCTATCAGCAGCAACAACGTCCATCCCACTAGCCTGGTTCTGAGGTAGCAGTAAGTCTTGCTCCATGAGGTAATGAGTCCGGTATCATGGTATGTGTCACTCTGATTATTGAAGCACTTGAATATGTTGCACTGAACTCTCCTTCATTTCATAACGTTTGCTTGGAAATTATGCTCTTTAACTTGTTCATACCTGGGAGGGTGACGAAGTGCCCTAGTAAGCTGGTTCCCCTTTAGGATGAGTTGCCACTGGGTGGGTGTATGAAAGGTCATCGTCCATTCCCTCCATACTTACCACTTTCCATCGTTATTCCTCTCATCTCCCCCTACCTTGGTTTAGGCATTGGGTTTGCCATGCTAGGAAGGGTTGTACCTCGCCTTGTGGGAAGAAGGGGCTAAAAGCCTAGAGGATAAAAGTAGCTCGCAAGAGTTAAAAGCCAAAATGAAACCTTTAAGATGCTTCGCCCAGGGATTCCCGAGAAAGCAGTAAAGGGCTTCTTAGTAAGAAAAGGGGACCCGTAAGATGAAGTAACAAATGCTAGGGTGTTGCAATGGCAAGGCCCTAGCAATGGCTTCAATAAAACGACTCCTTGGCACAATCTAGTGGGTGGATAGAAAATTAGAACAAAGACAATAACATGTGCTTGATCCCTAGTGTTTAGGCTAGCAATTTCATAAGTATTAGCAAAATGCAAAGTAAAAACACCATAACCATTCAATTAAGAGAAGAATTGCATAATTTTACTCACATTTCACCAAGCATCATCAAGCAAAACCCTAGTTGTAGACTTTCAACCAAGAAAAATGCAAAAATCACCAAAAATAGCCCTCCTCCAACAAGTGCGCACCAAATTTCAGTCCAAAAACTCTAATGAGGGCTGCAAATTTCAGACCTCACACAAGTGTGAGTGAAAGATGATGATAAAATGAGAGTTTTGGCTCTCTATTTATACAATACCATTGACCTTCAATTTTACTTTAGGTCAAAAATGGTCGACATGGCCAGTTTACATCAAAAATACTGTTTTACATTAAATGTCACAATTAAAACCCTAAATCAAGCATAAATGATGACGTCATGCCCTTTTAGGGTGACGTTAGGCCCTTTTAGGGCAACGTTGGCCTCCTGGGGCAAAACGTTAGGCCTTCTTGGGCCTCAGGAACCTGCCACACGTGCCACTTGGCACACAACCGCCTCCCAAAACCTCCAAAAGCACTGGATGACGTCATGGGCCTTCCAATGCCTACGTCCCGGTGGAAAGGGCACAACCCCCTGGGTACGGGTTTGCCAAGCTGCCTCTAGTGGAACGTCCTCCTCTTTCTCTGGTGCAATCCTCTGATCTGTCTCTGCCCTCTGCCGAGGTCTCAACATCCATCTAGTGGGCTTTTAGCCCCATGGAGGTTCGAACTAATCATCTCACCATGTGTACCTGTCCATCTGGGTACCTGCCATCGGGTGTGGACCTGTAACATCAACGAATACGCCCTCCATGGGCTCATAAGTCACAGGGATCATAACAATGTCAATCACATCTAATCATCAAATTTATTAAACATGTGCACAAAACCCCTTTTACCCGGTCAAGTGCTCAAAGACATTATACTAATCTACAAGCCAAGTTTGGAGGGAAAGTCAAGACGTCCTATTGTGCTAATGCTCATTGGATGTGGGATGTTCCTGGGAGAAGTCAAACCTAGGCCATGTGAGTGGATGAGGTGGTAAGGGATGTCTGGGCAAAGGGTGCAGTGGTAGCAGGGAAATGTATGGCTTAGTTGTGGGTGCTTCTGTAGAGGGTGAGTTGCACTTGTCATGGATGCAAATGTTTCCAAGCCCATTCATGCCTTTTGTCTTTATTCTTATTGCTTTTTCTTTCAAGAAGCTAGTTAGGGGACACTGGCCTGGCGTGGTGACCAGTGGTGGCAATGTTACCCACAAGCATTTCACGGAA
>ML864181.1:0-11871 GCA_009831015.1 Picea engelmannii | reverse complement strand
TTTAGCTGTGGAACTATGCCCTCTGGAAGTATGACCTGTGGAACTATCACTTGTGGAACTACGCCCTCTGGAACTATGACCTCTAGAACTATGACCTCTAGAACTACGCCCCATGGAACTATGACCTATGAAATTGTGACATGTGGAACTATGACGTATGGAACTACGCCCTATGGAACTATGACATGTCGAACTACGCCCTATAGAACTATGACCTATGGAACTATGCCCTCTAGAACTACACCCTCTAGAACTATGACCTATGGAACTGTGACCTATGGAACTATGACCTATGGAACTATGACTTGTCGAACTACGCCCTCTAGAACTATGACCTGTGGAACTCTGACCTCTAGAACTACACCCTGTAGAACTATGAACTGCAGAACTGTGACCTATGGAACTATGACCTATGAAACTATGCCCTCTAGAACTATGACCTGTGGAACTATGCCCTTTGAAACTATGACCTATGGAACTACACCCTCTGGAACTATGACATGTGGAACTGCGCCCTCTTGAACAATGACCTCTAGAACTATGAACTCTAGAAGTATATGTACATGTATATATACATGTATATGTATAGGTACATATACTTAGTATATATGAGTATATATAGTATGCCCTGTAGAACTATGACCTCTAGAACTACACCCTGTAAAACTATGACCTGTGGAACTATGACCTGTGGAACTATGACCTGTGGAACTATGACATGTGGAACTACGCCCTCTGGAACTATGACCTATGGAAGTACACTCTCTAGAAATAGGCCCTCTGGAACTATGACCTAAGAAATTGTGACCTGAGGAACTATGACCTGTGGAACTATGCCCTCTGGAACTATGACCTCTGGAAATACGCCCTCTGGAACTACGCCCTTTGGAACTATGACCTATGGAACTACATCCTCTAGAACTACACCCTCTAATACTATGACCTCTGGAACTGTGCCCTATGGAACTATGCGCTTTGGAACTATGACCTCTGGAACTATGCCCTCTGAAACTACGCCCTCTAGAGCTATGACCTCTGGAACTATGGCCTCTAGAACTATGCCATGTGGAACTATGACATGTGGAATTGTGACCTGTGGAACTATGAGCTGTGGAACTATACCCTCTGAAACTATGACCTGTGGAACTACTCCCTCTGGAACTATGACCTCTATAACTATGCCCTCTAGAACTAGGCCTTCTGGAACTACGACTTGTGGAATCATGACCTATGGAACTATGACCTATGGAACTATGCCCTCTGGAAGTATGACCTTTGGAACTACACCCTCTGGAACTATGCCCTTTGGAACTATGATCTGTGGAACTATTGATCCGTATTTTATGAGCAGAATGAAATGACTATATATTATTAATAAGTGCTTAACACAATATAATAGAGATACAACAAAATTGGTTTTCTATTCAATAACGAAATAAGTTGAAACTGTAAAATGCAATGGAAACAAGCTTGCTGGAATGGTGGTGGATTATCTCTGAGAAGAGATGTGAAGACAACGCACATCCAAAATAAGAAGGTTACAATGAGTCTCTGAAGGCCTTTTCATAATAATCAATAATTCCCAAAACCCTAGACATCCAAAAACCTAACCTTATAAGATGAAGCGCCAAAAATCATGTGGGCCCCGTTTGGGTAAGTTAGTACATCAAATTCCTAGGGTCGTAACTTTTGCATACGATATCCATTTTAGGCATGTGATAGCCCATTGGAAAGGTATCATAGAGGAGAATAATATTGGTGGATTAATCATTCCTTTAGCTATCATTGAGGAGCTCGATCTAAAAAAACCTTCATTTAGGCCCTCAAAATGGCCCCGGAAGTTAACACTGCTAAAAATAGTAAATTGCCAAAATTGTCAGAAAACTGTTTTGAGCCAGTTGGAAAAGGTGGGTGGCCACTAATATCCATCTAGATCAATCCTCCCTCCTTAGGAAGCAATGGTCTCTATTGCGTTGAGGTCCCCCATCAGATGAGGAAATTTCTGCTAAATTTGGCTTCGGGTGAGCCACTTGCCTTGTTGTAGGAGATGCTCTAGTTTGATGACTCGATAAACATGGATCCTTTGTTGTCAAGTTCCCTTGATTTGTCTATCCAAAATATGATCATTGGATGCCTATTGTATGTAGTCAGGGTTGAGCTCTGTTGCTGTCAGTTGTTCTGCTACTTTTGAGGTGTCCAATAATGGTGGGAAATAAGCGTGAAAGACATCCACGTTGAACACTGGGTGCAGGCCAAGGAAACGAGGAATGTTGAGCTCAAAAGCATTATCCCCCACATCCTTGGTGATAGTGTACAACCCATAACAGAGTGGGAAAAGCTTCTGACGGGGTCGTGTAAGACATTCTTTCTGCAAGTGGAACCAAACTTTCTTGCCCACCTGAAACTTATGTGGCATCTGATGTTGATCATGGAATAGTTTGTACTTGTCATCGGACTTATGTAGGATATCCTGAACCTATTGGTGGATGTGCTAGACCTGCTCAATGAACCAGGTGGCTTTGTCATCTTCAGTTGGAGCAGGAGATGAGTCAGTTGAGGTGACCGCAAGGGGAAGTGCAACATCTATGGGACCCAATGGTTGGAATCCCAACCCCACTTGAAAGGGGTTGTGACCAGTTGAGCTATGCAGGGCTTGATTGTAGCTATGATGGAAATAGGGAAGGCTCTCATCCCATGTGCGAGGGTTCTTTGAATTATACATGCGAAGGATATGCACAATCATTCGATTTACAACCTCAGTTTCATCATCTGTCTAGGGGTAGAAGGCCATGGATTTGGAGAGATTGGTGTCCAGTAGTGACCAGAGGCTCGACTAGAATGTACTAAGAAATTCGTTATCCCGAACTGAGACAATGGTTTGTGGGATTCCAAAATGTACCCAGACTTGTTCAAATAAGATCTTGGCAGTGGCCTCTTCTTTGATGCTCTTCTTGTAGGAAACCAGAATCACCATCTTAGAAAAGTGATCAAAAACCACAAAACACGGTCATTTCCCCACTTGTTGGATGGGAGGCCCAACATGTAGTCCATTTAGATGGATTCCCATGGTGTGTCAGGAGTAGGAAGAGGGGTGTATAGACCCTGTTTCTTAGTGGTTGCTTTGGCAATAGCGCAGGCAGTGCAGGACCTGATATACTTGTTGACCTCCTATTGAAGTTTTGGCCGGTAGAAATGTTTATGTAGCATTGCCATTGTCTTTTCGATGCCAAAGTATCCTGCCACCCGACTGTAGTGGGCTTCCCAGATTAGCTTCACTCCCTCACTTGATGGAACATAGATATGGCCCAGAAGACACAACAACCCATCTCGAAGATGGAAATGATCGACAATTGTGTTTGCACCACACATTTGGTAGGTGGTGGCAAAGTTAGATTCTGTCTCATAGAGTTGGGGCCAGCCAGATGCCTCATTGTTGCAATATTCTAGCACCGTGGTGAGTTTCGCGACTGGTGGTCTGCTGAGCCAATCAACGGAATGATTGGTGCTTGTTGTTTTATAGATGTTGTTGAGGTGGAATTGTTGCAAGTATGTTGACCACTTTTGATGGTATTCATTCTACAATTTTCCCTGTGTTTGCATGAACTGAAGTGGCTTATGATCAGTGTGGATGATTGTCTCCTTCCCAAGAATGTAATGTCTCCACTAGCGGCATGCTTGCACAATGGAGTACATTTCTTTGTCATAAGTAGGGTACTTACGGACAATATCTGAGAGTGTCTCACTATGATAGGCCATGGCTTGTTCGTGCTCAGTGAGAATGATGCCCACAACATAGTCTGAAGCATCTATCTCGATCTCAAAGGGATGCTGCAGGTTTGGTAGTGAAAGTACTTGGGTTGAGCACAAGCATTTCTTCAAATAATCGAACGCTTATTGTTGGGAATGACCCCATTCAAATTTTTCCTTACCACCACCCCTGTTTATTTGGTTGAGGGCCCATGCAATATGGGAGAATCCCAACATGAACCTATGGTAGAAATTGGCAAGGCCCAAGAAGCTCTGAAGCTCAGTGAGTGTTGTTGGGGCTGGCCAGTCACGGATGACTTGGATCTTTGCTGGATCAACATGTATGCCATGCTGATCAATGATGTAGCCTAGGTAATGGACCCTGTCCATGCTGAAGGAGAATTTTTCCAAGTTGGTGCATAGCTTGTGTTTCCACAGGGTGTGCAAAACCTGTTGAATATGATGCAAGTGTTCGACCCAAGTCTTGTTGTAAATTAGAATGTCATCTAGATACACCACTACAAAGGTATTGGTGAATGGTCACAGGATATCGTCCATGATCCTCATGAAAGTGGCTAGCGCATTTGTCAAACCAAAGGGCATGACCAACCATTCAAAAAGTCTTTCCTTTGACTTGAAGGTTGTCTTCCATACATCTGTCTATTATATCGGGACCTAGCGGTAGCCAGACTTCAGATCAATCTTACTAAATTATTTGGCCTCTGTGAGTTAATCAAGGAGGTCATTGATTCGGGGAATCAAGTACTGATTTCTGACTGTGATTTTATTCGGAGCTCGGTAATCAATACAGAGTCACTGGGTTTCATCTTTCTTGTGTACCAACATGATTGGGTTCCCACAAGGTGATGAGCTAGGGCGGATGTTCCCCTTGTGGATCAGTTCTTGGATTTGTCACTTGATCTCCTCATTATGTAACAAAGAGTGACAATAGATTAGCCCATTGGGAAACGGTGTATCGGGGGTCAGATCGATGGGGTGCTTGACCTGGCAGTGTAGAGGTACCCCTGCATATGAGGAGAATATATATGAGTATTATTCCATGACCTTATGTACTTGCTTCTTCTGTGTGGAGAAGTCGACCACAGAGACCCTAGATGTGGCTGTGATATTTCGCTTATTATGAGAGTGAATAAAAAAGAAGACAAACTTCCTCATATGAGAGATGACCTTATTGTGTTTCTTAGCAAAGATCAAGGAAATAACACTAGGTGGGACTACCTCGGGTATCCTATACAATTTTATGTTCAAAGTAATAATAACACTATGAGGCCTAGACTCATATACAACATGACGTTTCCATAAATAAGGTTGGCCCAAAAGAACATCACAAACTTCGAGAGGAGCAGCAACACACAATACCTCATCTTTGAAGGACTTGATGCCATACAACAATCGACACTGTTGGCTAACATGAAGATTGGTTCCTTGGCAGAGCCATCCAATGGTGTAGGGTTGTGGGTGCGACATTGTTGGCAGGGTCAACTGCTTGACAACCTCTACTGAGATGAGGCTTTTTTGGCTACCACTATCAATGATGAAGTGCAATGGGGTGACTTTTAGCTACATCTATGAATGGAAGAGGCACTCTCCTTCTTATGGCTCATTGGGTTCACCAGGTTGGAGCTTGGTGGTAGCGAGGGTGGCATTGGGTTCCGCATCAATGATTTGTCTTCCCCTTTCTAGTTCTAGCTCAGAGTCAGAATCTGCATCTGATTCAGAGGCTTTCACTTCAGCCACTTGCGACTGCTTTAAGCGATAGTCAGTAGTGTTATGCCAAGGACTCTTATGGAAGTCACACCACTTCCCAGTATCTTTCTTTGTCTTTTCGGTGTCCTTCTTTACTTGCGTCTTGGACTATTTTTCCTGATACTGTCCATCTTTTCTCTATCCTTTGTTCGATGGGTTGGGGTTGCCCTTTCCTGGCTATTATTGTGAGGGGTTACCAGGCCCAAATTTTTGGGTCTTTTGTTTGATCTTCTGCCCGATTTTGATGGCATATCGGTAGGCCGCACCCAAGGATGAGATGTCTAGAAATTCCATTTCGGGTTGGATGTATCTATGCAGAGCACCGCAATACTTGAGCACCAGATGTCACTCTGAATATTTCATACCCAACTTGGTGCATAAGGTATGGAATATATTTGTGAAATCTGGCACTACTTGGTCTCTTTCTTGCCGCAATGTGGTCCATTTTCTATATAGGTCGTCATAACTTCTCACAAGGTAGTATTGTTCCTTAATAGTATCTCTGAAGGATTCCCAGGTGGCCATGACTGAAAATAATGAGGTTTCCTCTATTTCCTTTTTCTCACAGAAAGTTTCCCACCAATCTTTGATATGGAGAGCGACTTTGAGGAGCGCAAAAGTAATCTTTTCTCTATTTGAAAAGTTATGGACAGAAAAATACCCTTCTAGTAGATTCAACCATTTGTCTACAACATCTGCGTCTATTTGACCTTCAAATATAGGAATATCGAAGTTTATTTGTACCTTGAAGGGGGTGGCTCCTCCATTCGAAGAATATGTTTCACCTGTTGGTATCCATTGAAGGATTTGCATGAAACTATCCATCATCTCATTCGTTTGTTGCGTGAGGGCTTCCTCAATCAACTATTTGAAAGGATCTCCTGTCTCGTCATATTTATTTTCTCCTGCCATGGGAGGTCACTTGGGTGTGAAATAGATTATTTCCTCAAGAGAAACAAGCTCGAGACCCAACTCTTTGTACTTTGACCTCATTGGGGACATCCATTAAGACAATAAGGAGCAGACCACTCTGCTACCACTGATCCAGATTTTGCATACGATCTTCATTTTAGGCGTGTGATAGCCCGTTGGAAAGGTATCATCAAGGAGATTCATTTTGGGGGCTCAATCATGCCTTTGGTTATCATTCAGGAGCCAGATTCTGAAAAAACTTCATTTAGGCCCTCAAAATGGCCCCAGAAGTTAAAACTGTTAAAAATAGTAAATTGCCAAAATTGTCAGAAAATTGTTTTGAGCCAGTTGGAAAAGGTGGGTGGCCACTGATATCCATATGAATCAACTACGCCCTCTAGAACTATTACCTCTGTAACTATGACCTTTTGAACTATGACCTCTGGAACTACGCCCTCTATAACTACTCCCTATGGAACTATGACCTCTAGAACTAAACCCTGTGGAACTATGACCTGTGGAACTGTGACATGTGGAACTATGACCTATGTAACTACGTCATCCAGAACTATGACCTATGGAACTTTGAGCTATGGAACTACACCCTCTGGAACTATGACCTGTGGAACTGTAACTCATGGAATTGTTCCCTCTAGAACTATGACCTCTATAACTATGACCTCTAGAACTATGCCCTCTAGAACTATGACTTGTGGAATTGTGATCTGTGGAACTATGACCTATGGAAATACACCCTTTGGAACTATGACCTATGGAACTATGCCCTATGGAACTATGACTTGTGGAACTATGCCCTCTAGAACTACACCCTCTAGAACTATGCCCTCTAGAACTATGACCTGGAACTATGACCTGTGGAACTATGACCTGTGGAACTATGACTTGTGGAAGTATGCTCTCTGGAACTATGACCTCTGGAACTTTGACCTCTAGAACTACGCCCTATAGAACTATGACCTGTGGAACTCTAACCTATGGAACTGGACCTCTAGAACTATGCCCTCTAGAACTTTGTCCTGTGGAGCTACACCCTCTGGAACTATGAACTGTGGAATTACGCCCTCTAAAACTATGACCTATGGAACTACACCCTCTGGAACTATGACATGTGGAACTACGCCCTCTGGAACTATGTCCTTTGGAACAACGCCCTCTTGAACTATGACCTCTAGAACTATGACCCGTGGAACTGTGACTTGTGGGACTACGCCCTCTGGAACTTTGACTTGTGGAATTGTGACTGATGGAACTATGACCTATGGAACTACGCCCTCTGGAACTACGCCCTCTAGAACTATGCCCTCTGGAACTATGACCTCTCGAATTATGCCCTCTGGAACTACACCCTTTGGAAATATGTCCTTTGAAACTATGCCCTCTAGAGCTACACCCTCTAGAACTATGACCTCTAGAACTATGACCTATGGAACAACGACTTGTGGAACTACGCTCTCTAGAACTATGACCTATTGAACTATAACATGTGGAACTATGAGCTGTGGAACTATGCTCTCCAGAACTATGACCCATGGAACTTTGACCTATGGAACTATGCCCTCTGGAACTATGACCTATAGAACTACGCCCTATGGAACTATGACCTATGGAACTATGAATTATGGAACTGTGACTTGTGGAACCCCTCTGGAACTATGACCTCTCGAACTCTGACCTCTAGAACTACGCCCTATAGAACTATGACCTGTGGGACTGTGACTTGTGGAACTATGACCTTTGGAACTACACCCTTTGGAGCTATGACCTATGGAACTACGCCCTCTTGAACTATGACCTGTGGAACTATGCCCTCTGGAACTACGCCCTCTGGAACTACTCCCTCTGAAACTATGAGCTCTGGAACTACACCATCTGGAACTATGACCTCTGGAACTACGCCCTTTGGAACTGTGACTCGTGTAACTATGACCCTAAATAGAAAGAGACATGCTATTGAGGTGACAGTGATAGGATAGTCTTCCATTACGCCAACTTATTTTCCTTTTACCTTCTCTTCTAGCCTTGGCCTGCCTAGTTAAGTGATGCTGCAGGACCAGAAGAGACCAGCAACAACTGAGGGCTATCACAGGTGTGGCAGTAGGCAGTTGAGTGTATAGGGATGCTACAACAACAGATTTGGGGGCTGACAACTAGTAATTTTGAGGGCAGTGAACAACATTGTTTAAGGGTTGTTTGAGGGCAGTTTACAACATTGTTTGAGGGTTGTTCAACATAGTCAGACATGATCACTCTCCCATCTTCTATTTAGATAGTGAAAGCACATGAGAAAAGGGTTGGTTAAAAGAGATTTCATCCTAGGGTAGTAGTGCATTGAATCATTGAGGATTTGTGGGATTATTATGTAATAGTGTCTTTCACAGCTCCTTCCTTTTATGTAGATCAAGTTGTCATGCTAGTGCTACAACTAGAGATATGGCTGGATTAATTTGGCATACTTCATTGTGGACATTTGTCTCCACCTTGATGTTTTATTTAGATATGATACAATAGAGGGGCTTTTTCTATAATCTACTGTAATCTTAGTAGAATTTTAATGGGTAGTGATCCTTATGTAGTTGACTATGTTGATCACTTCTCCAAAATACAATGTTCCATGCCAATTTCTCTTACTTTATCCTTCGATTGGTAATGTATGTGTAAGGGTATATCTTTGGATTTCTCTTTCTTTGTCTCAACTCAACATTTAATTGGTTTAATCAACAAATCATCTTCTGGGGTTAAGGTTTTGGATTTTATTTATGTTAAAAAGGCCTTTGGAGCCTTATTGTAAACATCGTCTTCTTGCGAATGAGAGTAGCCGTAACATCTATTCTCAAAGATAAGCTTCCACCATTCTAGCGATTTCATTCACTCTGTATTTTTATAGTGTATGTACATTTGTCTCATTAATAGAAATTGTGTATTATTGTATATCTTTGTGTTTGTGGAAATATTTATGTGTATTTCATTTTTATATATCCACCTTCATTTTAATCTCAAAATAATCTAAATCAAATAGTCTAATAGTTAGGAATGTTATCAATAACATAATTTCATTACATATATAGTACATGTATGACTTGCACACCTCCATAAATAGGTCACACATTCAGAAATAATACATATTAAATAATATGAAATATTATAATAATTTTTGTGCAAAAATAATTTATATTCATTTTTAATAAATTTAACTTAATATTAAAGAAAAGCTAATTAATTTAAGAATGCTAGAGAATTTCCAACAGACCAAATGTCCACTACGTGATAAAAAAAAAAAAAACTAATCAAATCGAGGACAAAATAGTCCAGGATAATTTCTCTTTGAAGATACCAGAGTAAGATAGTAAAAAACTTATGACAACCAGAATGATAACTAATACATCAGAATAATAATTCTTGTATATCCAAATCTAAAAACTTATCAGCTAAGCTAAATATGCTTGCTTCATAATTTGATATGTAACTTTATTTAATTTTTTAGATTTTAGTTTATGAAATTTAAGAACATATAGTTCGCACTCTGTAGCTCCACATAGGTATAGGCCAGTGGAATTAATAATAAACTCTTAATACAATGTGCATAGTTTCTGCACCTCCACACATTTATATCCCCCGCATAACAACACTTAGTCTAATTGTTATCATTGCTATCAATGCATGCAAATATTCTATTATTGATGACATTGATAACTATTTGAGTTGTGGAGTTGTGGGAATCTATTTTCCTATTTATATTCAATTTTAATAAATTTCCTAAGTTCATATTTCATGAGGTCAAAGTTCATAAGGTCATAGTTCTTGAGGTTATAGTTCACGAGGTCAAATTTCTCAAGGTCATAGTTCCTCAATTCTTAGTTCCTTAAGTCAAAGTTTTTGAGGTTATAGTTCCTATGGTTGAATTTCATGAAGTCATAGTTTTGAGGTCAAAGTTCCTGAAGTCATATTTCTTGAAGTCAAAGTTCTCGAGGTCATAGTTATTGAAGAAAAGTTCCTAAGGTCATAGTTGTTGAGTTCAAAGTTGCTATGATCATAACAACTGAGGTCAAATTTCCCAAGGTCAAAGTTCCTAAGCTCATAGATCCTAAGTTGAAAGTTCCTTAGGTCATAGTTCCTAAGTTCAAAATTCTTGAGATCAAATTTTCTGACATCAAAGTTCCTGAGATCAAAGTTCTCGAGGTCCAATTTCTTCAGGTCAAATCTCTCGATGTTATAGTTCATGAGGTCAAAATTCCTTAGGTCCAAGTTCCTAAGGTCATAGTTTCAGAGGTCATAGTTCTTGAGCTCATTTAATGTGAATGGGTGGTGTTCTCATTTAATGTCACATGGTGTTCTCATGTAATGTGAAGTAAAATGGGAAATCACAAAAATGGGAAATGTGTTGGACAAATGAGAGCTTCATTAATATGCATAAGATGAAGCCCAAGTACATTTTTCAGAAGGTCAATTTTTTTCTTTCAAACATAGTAATTACCCATACTCCCCTCATATATGTGATTCCCCTTGCTTGGATCATTTTAGTGATCCTTGGATATAGCGCCTTGAGCTATCCCAAGCTGTACATTATTGAACATTATTGAACTGTTAGAAGATGTCCAAAAAGAAATTTAGATGCTCTTTTTATAGGGCCTAGACTTCCTATAAATCAACTCATTAAAGTTTAATATACCAAGTAAATCCACATCATCACTAGCTAATTATAGTTGACCATGTCTACTCAATGCAGATCATCACTACCAACCCTTTGGATTTATGCCAAGGTCTTTGTTGTCGTCCCCTAAAGCTTAGTTAATACTAATAAATATTTCTAAAATTCAACAAATAACAAAACTAAAAGGGGAATACCTATGGGTGATGCATGATGTCATATATACCAAATATGCTCCTACATAAAAAAACTTTTAGTGTATACAAATTCCAACCAATAGCTTTGTAAACAATTTTGTTTTTTAACATATCATTGTAGTAGAGTATACAAAAATCTGCTCATTTTCTAAGTAGTTTTACTGATTTAAAGTATTCAACTATAATTGGACTACACAATAGACCAACCCCAAAAATGCCCAACCCATTATATTTTGCAATGAAATTTCAATAAACAACATCATCTCCACAACACTTATTGAATGTAACAATGTTTAGAAATATGATGTTAAACAAATCATTAATATATTATTAAATACCTTTTCATTTCCATGGTTTAGTGGCTTAATACAATCTTTACAAGTAATTTAAATGAGGTATAGGTTATCAAATACTTTTGAATAGTTGTCTATAGTCCAAGTGCTGGGTCTCAATAAACGTGAAGATAAATAAGGGTTTGTTAACATTTGGCTTCAATAAATGTGAAGATAAATAAGGGTTTGTTAACATTTTGGATAGAAAGAGAATATATATATATATATATATATATATAAAGTTTAGTTT
>ML864180.1:9621-22615 GCA_009831015.1 Picea engelmannii | reverse complement strand
TATGTCGGGAACATATCGTGACCGTCGGATTTCCTAACTACAAATGCATACTAATGCATACTAAAGAAACACACTTTTACCTAACGACATATTAGACCAAGTAGATCTTAACTAACTCCTAAGTGTATAAATATCCTAACATTAAGGAGTTTAACATTTTGTCTTATCAATTGCAATATTTAAAAGAAAACAAAAGATTCACTTCATTATGTTAAATACTTTTTAGGGTTTTTCTTGTAAATATTAACTAATTTAGTTTTAGTTTGTTTAATTTTTTTTTATTTTTAGTTTTGCACTCGTATTATTAATTTACATTAACTTTTATTTCATTGACATTTCAAGTATAAAAGCAAAACACAAAAAAAAATCATAAAGTTGCAAAAACATATAAAAATTAAATATTTACAAAATCATAAATAAACATTCATGCTTAGACTCTTAGCTTTAGGGTCTAATGTGTTTATTTTATGGGGCTTTAAACTTAGGGTGACATTCGCACCTCTTCCCGCCTAGCCTCACGGGAGGTTGAGATGTTGGTATTGGAACCTTACAGTTTCAGCATCAACAAAGTCTTCATTCATTTTAACCTCACTTAAGGCCCTGGGATTTAGTCTTTTTTTCCTTACATCAATGGAGACCCTCTTCTTATAGGCATTAGCATGTATGTTCATCAACAAATGTGATTCATGGGAATTGGGGTTGGTCAAGTTCGTCGAACAATAATATACATTATCCCAACACTCTACGTTATGGTTGTTGAGGCCTTGGGTTATCTTATCTCACATCGGGTATTCAAAATAAGGCATCCCTCTCCTAGACATGATGCTAGGAAACTAGTCGACGGCCACTTCGTGGATGATTCCTTCCTCAACATTCTTAAGGAAAAATAATCCATGATCATTCATTCCCAAGCAAAGAAAGTTCTAAAAGGAAGCAGTGATATCATAAATTGAGCTAGCTAGCTAGATGTTTGAAAAGAGATTCAGTGAGTCCTTAGTATCGAACTCACTCTGAGCCTATTGTAATATTGTAATGCTTTTGAATATACTTATGTGTTTGTATATGTCTGAATGTTGAGAGAAGGCACATTGCATAGGGTGTTGTAATTTTGAGGATTTATATAGAGGAGATATGAAGTTCTATGGTTGTCATATATATATGTTCCATGTAATGTATGCTTTTGTTGTGATGGAGTAACTATAGTAATAAAGATGTGACAATTCTAATCTATTTTGTGTCTATCATGTATGAGTTGAATATGTGTGTGTATTGTTTTACTTCTTAGTACTAATAATCTGTCATATATGAGTCGCATGGGTGCCAATCATCTTCGTGTGTTTAGCCTTCATCCCTGTCACAAGACATTATGGACTTTGTGATCCTCTCTGCATCTCGACTGAGACCTTCCTCAGCCTTGGCTGAGGATTGATATGTCGATGCTTTGGGGGTTTTGTTGGACAACTCCAGATGAACCCTGAGTCTAAACTCCCCAGTGTTAAGAAGGATGTGCACAAGCATAGATCAAAACACCTAACAAACGGTTCCCTTGTTGGGACCTAAAATTCTTATCAAAAATGATGAAGGCAAGAGATGAGGTGGCATCCATCTCGGGAGGAGATTCAAGACTATTTGACTACAAAAGAGCATGAGTTTTCCCTGCGAGAAACCTAGGGACTGAGGGTGAATGTCAACCAATCGAAGGATAGGTATATGTACACGGATATGCATGAGATTTTCTTTGTTGAATTTCCTTGTTTATTATTTGAATGGCTAAAAAGGAAAACTGCTACCAATTCTCATGTGTGGCCATTCAAACCAGTCATATGGGATCAAGCCAAGCTTGAAAGATTGAAATTGTTGGATAAAAAATGGACTCGAGCTATTGACGTTTGGTTTTCTTGAGTGAAAGAAGGTTACATCATTGAATTTATTAGGGAGTATATTGATTCTTTCAGTGAGGCTGAAAGAAAGTTTGTGGAAGGTTCGAGGAAGCAGATGTTGGAAGAGATTCCATTGTGGATAAAAATGTTGTTAATGGAGAAGAGGTTGATGTGCATGGAGCCCAATCGAATGGATGAGTAAACTCCCCTTGCACGGGGGGGATTTTGAAAAGACAAGGGAAAGTCAGAGAGAAAATGGATCCATTGAGGAGGATCCAAAAATCATTGAGATGAAGTGAGGAATAGTATGGACCTAGATGAGCAAAGGAGAAAAAGATTTGAAAGATACATAAGACAAGTTGAGATAAAAAGAAAAGCGGAGTAGAGTAGTGGAAAAGAGTTAGTCGGGGGTGCATGAGGAGGGGTCAGATCCAATATGAAGAGAAAGGGGACTGCACCAAGTAGTAGTGTGGAAGAGTGTGTTGTGCCATAGTGGAACATAGATTATGATAGGCCCACGAAGAGGTGTGGCATAGAAGATACAGTGTCCAATGGGGACAAGAGTAGTCATAATAGTAAGGACCTAGGTGACGAAGTCCACACCCTTTGGTTGTTGCGGAGTGTTGCAACCTTAGAAGAAGATGAAGCACAGAGCAGTGGTGCGCTTATAGGAAGAGAATATTGCACACATAGTAGTGGTGTTCTAATAAGAAGAGGAGTTGTTGCACAGGTCAGTGGTGCACAGATAGGAGATGAAGATAGTGTGCACAGTGGAAATGCATAGGTAGGACTGACAAATAGGGCGCAACATGTTGGTGCACTGGAGGAAGATGAAGACGGAGGCTCCCCTAGTGGTGGGGGGGAAATAGTAAATAGTAGATGGTCTTGCGTGGCTACAAGTAGGAAACTCTCTGGGTCACCTCATGGGAAATTTTAGAAGAAGATGTATGTACCACCCCCCTTACGCACTTTTAATCAAGAAGAAAATTCAGGAGATAGTGAAGCAGTTGAATTAGAAGAGAGAGAAGAAGAAGATAAAAGAGGGGAGATGAGTGAATAAGAAAGTGAAGTGAATATTACTTCACCCCCAGAATTATTGGTGTTGAGAATTCAAACCCCTAACAGTCAAAGAGGAGGGATGGTCTCAAGTTTGAAAATGACAACTCAAGATAGTACTCTAAGACTACCCTGGGCTAATATTTCATCTTTAATAGGTTTTATATTTCATCTTTATGGGCTACAAGAAATTTTTAAGAATATATACATCCATGCTAACTTATAAGATCATTTTTTAAGCATCCTTGTTGCTTATTTTTATCTCCTAGGTTTTAAAACCATACATGGCAGTCTTAAAAAGAGAAATTGTACTATTTTTTATGGCAAGATTATAAGAGTATAATCTGTAGCGCATAAAATATTCTTGTTGCAACATAAGGTTGAAGTTATGAGAAAGACATTATGTACTTCCTCTGAAGACTATACTATCGTCTATCCATAAAGATATTACAGACTGCAACGAAAAAATCATTAAAAGATTTAGTTTATTGATGTAATCATACAAAAGTGAATAGTCTGTCCAAAATCCTACTAAAGGGTTTGAGAGAATATAACATGCAGATAACACGCAGCAAATGGTGTCAGGATATCTTATCATTGCCAGAACCAAGGTTTGGGAAATGCAAAACGAATTATCTCAAGTATTACTTTTTGGGATCAGGGCCAAGAGAATAAAAGATGACCATTTCCAGTTTTATCAATCCAAGCAATCATGTTTTTCTTCTTATCTGCTAGCTAAAATAAGTTACGGAGATTGAGATCTCAGCATCATCTTCAAGTAGGAGAGGGAAATTAAATTTATCTCTATTTTTCACAAACACCTAAAGCCAACATTGATGGAGCGGATCTACATGTGGATAAGAGAGAAATAATAGGATTTCTCAACAATCTTTGTTACTTATTATTTTATTTTTGAAGAAAAACTCAAGCAATTGCTTCATCCTAACGACCACAACCGTCGAAACTGTCCACCAAATATTATAAAACAAGTAGTAATCAGCCTACTAGAGGAGGCTATGGTATGTTGGAAGGAAGATTGGAGCTTTTAAATTGTTTTCTTTTCAATACTCCAGGGTTTACTAGGGTCTAACATTCTCTGTTGATAGCAGGAGTTCTCTAAAAATTGGCAAATGGGAGGTCAATTTCATATCTTATTATCTATAATAGGTATTTCTTATTGTTTGGTCATTAATGCAAAAGTCTTTTGTTTCCTCCATTAGTTTTACTAATTGGTTTAATTGATTGCAAAGACTTACACTCATGCAAACGTTTTTGAAAGCTTGTTGTAGCTTTGTCAATTTCATGGTGGCTAATGCAGTCTCGTAAATGCTCATTATTCATGCGAGAACATGTTCCTCGTCCAGACTTAGGAGAACTCTGAAAGAAATGATAAACTAACAATCTTGTGTATTGATTAAGAAAAATTAAATAAAAAATAAAGGATTTCTCTATATATTTTGATTTTATTTAATTTTAATCTCATTCTTTCTTTTTTCTGGAATGTTGTTTTTATTTCATTGTATATCCCAATTTCTTCTCTTTATTATATATCCACTAATGTAAATTTTTAATGTTACTATTTTATTACTTTATAAAAAAATTTAATGTTAATATTTTATTACTTTATAATTTATAGGGAAAAAATAATATCTATATGTATATATCTTTTCTTTTCTTTTATTTCATTTCATTAGTTTAACGTTTCTTTCTTTGAACATTTAAAAAAAGAAAAAGAAAATAAATCCTGTGTATAATTTTTTTTTAATAGTTTTTGTAAAAACTAACTAACATATACTTTATTTTCTTTAACATTAGTGTTTTTAACTTTTAATTTTTACATAAAAATAAAAATACAAAAATTCTAAACACATAAAACATATAAAATTGAATAACTCGAAAAAAAAATCATGCAATAAAGATATCAATTTTTTAAGTTTTAGGGTTTTCTTGTAATATAGGATTTAGTTAGTTTAGGTTTCTTTTAAGTTTTACACCTCATATTCTTTTTATTTAAGTTGCATTTCACTTACAAAATAAAAATAACATAAATGTAAAATACATAAAAATCAAATATCTTCAAAATACAAAATACAAAGTGTGTTTACATTTATTTTCTTTAATTATTTATTTTTTACAATTATATTATTAATTTTGCAATAATCATAGTTTAATTTACTTTTAATGTACATAAACAAAAACATTAAAAAATCATATAATTGCAAAACTTGTAAAAATTAAATAGTCACAAAAAGTATAAATGAGTGATTCGTGCTTAGACTTTTAGTTAGGGGTTTAATGTTTAACTTAGACTATAAAATAGGGTGACATTCTCAACTCTTCTTGGTTTAGCCGACCAAGAGGTTGAGATGTTGTTGTTGGGGAACTCCCTAGTCCCTCAACATCAACATATTTTTTGGCGACCATACAGGGGAGGATCGTTCAATGGTTCTTTCCTAGTTTTGTTTTAATTCTTTCTAACCTTCATTTATCTTCTCCAAATTTCTATGTCTCATTTGATTGGAAGCTTTTTTAGTGGTTGTAACCATGTGGTTTCAACTACTAACCATGGGATTATCATTCGCAAGTATGGGATTTTTTAATTTGAGGAAGACCTGAACAATCACTTGTGGTTTGTACCTACCCCCTTGAAGTTTGCTCACCCGGTTAATCCCTTGCCTCACAAATTCAAGCAACATCTACCTTTATTTCATGGTGATGGAATTGTTACGGTGGACGAACACCTTTGCGCCTTTTCCAATACTTGCATCATCCTAGGAGTTAACGATAATGATAGTTGCATATTATTATTCATGAACTCCCTTCAAGGTAATGTTGCTTCTTTGTTTCCCAACCTTCCTGATGAATGCATCTCCTCATGGAATGAACTTTCCTTTTGGTTTAATTCTACCTTTGGACATTTGGATAATCCTTATGAGCACCTTAAGAAATTTAAACAATTGTTCATGAAAGAAAATGAAAGTATTCTTTATTTTAATCTTAGGTTTACCAAGTTGTATAACTGCATTCCTATGAATATTCGCCCTACTAACTTGGCTGCTCTATTATATTATCATAATATTATACCACCTCTCTATCCTTAACGGTTCAAAGAAAATAATGTTCAAAATTTGGAGCTAGCTTTAATCACTTGCCTTGATCTCGAGGAAGAATCCCGAAGAACCAATTTCTCATTTGGTGTTTTTGATTCCCACAAAGAATTGTCTTCCTTAATCCCCCTCATCAAGGATTTATAGGATCACTTGCTCTCCCTTGAATACCAATCTTCAAATCATGCCTACCTTGAGAGATCTTTGGAGCCCTCTTTTCTAGGGCCTAATTATGTTACTTTTATCACCTGTGATCAAGAGCTTGGATGTGAAGAAGATCATGATCATATCATGATGCTTAATGATCAACCAACTTCCCACATTTCAAATACCATTCTTGAACCTAATAAACAAACCCAACTTCTAGATGATGGGTCATCCCAAATCTTTCATTCATGTGCATACAGTGATGAAGTTGATTGTGCAAAGGAAGAAGTTGATTTTGACCTTTTTTACCCTCTTTATGAAAAAGTTATACTTGATTATGTCACACATAAATGGTCAAAACAAGATGATGAGGGCACTTATGATTTTATTGATACATGTGATGAGTCCTCTTTTGAAGATTTTCACGAGTTCGATCAAGATCTTGAATTATATAATGTCATTTCAAATCCATTGTTTCGGTCAAGAGAAGCTAAGGAACTTAACCCTAGTGTGCATATCCCTCCTATGTGCATATCTTCTTTTGATGATAATGATGAGTTCAAGCTAATTCATATGTGTTTAAACCCTTTATATTCTTCATTGCATTGCAAGGACCCTATTCCTACTGAAAATATTTCAACGTATGGCATTAAAATAGTTGATGAGTTCATAGATTATATGTTTGGCATTGAAATTTCAAACCAAAAACCTAATCCCATAGATGCTCTCAGTGTAAGAAGAATGATGCATCTTGTTGGTTGACATGTCTTGGAGGTTGATAACCATTTCTTTGGGATCTTGGTAGGTAATTTTCCACCATCATATGCATTTGTTGGTTGGCAGGTCAATGTCGGTGAGTTTTCCTTGCACGAAGTCTTCCAAGTCGTGAAGTTTGCATATAAGACAGATGATATGCTTCTCTATGCCAAGTGTCACCCCACTTGAATCCTGTATCCCTCCTCCTCTATATATAAAAAATAAATAAAAGTTAAAAAAAAAGATGTATATAAATAAAGGAATCTTATGTTTCTATTGTTTTGTTCTTTTATGTTTCGCCTTTTTCCTTTGGTTTTTGCTTAGTATTCTTCTATTTGTTGAGGTTTTTGTTTATTGTTTATGGAGTTTTCAAGCCTTTTTGTTTTTATACTTCATTTTTCCCAATACATTATTTTTTACAATCTACATTAAAGTACCAGGATTGACAGAGCTGCAACACGTTTTAAAAATGTAGACATTGTACTTTGCTAATCAACTGATTAATTATAAATTTGTATATGGATGCAGCGTTACATTCAAGGACATGAACTGTTGAGGTGACCAATATCAATAAGACAGTTTTTTACCCTCATATTGCTCTTTTAAAATAAAATACCTATTGTCACTCATAATTTGTTAAATCCATGTATTATGCTTATTATACCAACAAGACCAAACCCCCTCATACATCCCACTTTCCATAAATTGTTCCATGAAGTCCCATTCAATGTATCACTTAAACTTCCATTGTTATTCCCATTGTTGTATAATTTTGCATACCCAAGTGTATTGGTCTCCTTCTCTTCTTATTTTAGTCATCTTATATTATGTTTATTGTTTTAACTGGACCAAACTCCCTCATACATCCCACTTTCCATAAATTGCTCCTCGTAGTCCAATTACATGTATCACTTAAACTTCCATTTATTATTCCCCCTGTTGTACAATGATTACCATCACTTGTTTGATCCCTACCCACCCATACACTATGAACACAGAGTTTGCACGCCACTGTAAGTGATGCGCATCTGTTGGTTGACAGATGTTGATGACGATGTTAGTCATCAATTTCTAGCCGACAAAGCATTTTCAGGCTCCCCCTCAAGTCAAGTTGTTTGTGCAAAGTTTCGCCCACTCTCATTAAAAATTGGTGCAATGTTCTTGCGAAAAATATTATAGCTTTTAACCTATGACTAAATAACTCATTCGTATATTCCTCATCTTTTAAATTCTTTTATATTTTACTCTTAGTTAATATATTAAGATTTTATATTTAGACCTTAATATCCCTCCTTTTGTCAATATATACTTTACCAAAGGTCTGAAGATTAGCTAAATCCATGTCATATTACATCTATACTTTACCAATCTAAAAAAATAAAAGGTTTGAAGATTAGCTAAATCCATGTCATATTACATCTATACTTTACCTGATCTAAGTAGATAAAGGTTTGAAGATTAGCTAAATCCATGTCATATTACATCTATGAGATTATTCCATATTTTACCTACATTCTCACTTTTCCAAGATATTCTCATACCATGCCTTAAACTTTGTTTCGTGCCAAAAGCTTTTCCAAGATATTCTCATACCATGCCTTTAACTTTGTTTCGTGCCAAAAGCAAAGTTATGTTAATATATCATATTCTACATCTCACATGACACCTTTAAATATTGGTCCCCACTTTATCTCAAAAAAGGATTAATTTAGTTTATGTTTTTAAGCCATTACGTACATGCCTTTTCCATAATAAAGAAGTAACCTTACCATTAAGGTTACATTTGTTAAAGGTTTTGGCTTGACTCAATTAAATTCCTTATGAAATAAATCTATGTCATGAATACAAGTGGCAAGTGATTAAAGGAGGATAATACACCTTTGTTTTGTATACAAAGTTATAAGCCTTAATGACATGTTGTATTATGCATGGCTGAAATTCTAAAAGGTGGAAGCTAGAGGCATAAAAGGACTCTCGCTCGAGTGTTCTTAAACATATAGCAATACATGTTTATGGAGAAATGCTTACCTACTCTCGATGGTTAACTTTTATAATGCATCGTGTTCTCGGCATAAAGGTACTTTGGTGGGAAGTTACAAGAAAGCCTTGAAATTTTTCCGCCCCTAGAATCTAACTTCATGTTAACAACCACCTTATTCTCTTTAATTTCAAATTAGGGTGCTCAAAAAACACAACCACCTTATCCTCTTTAATTTCAAGTTAGGGTGCTCAAAAAACACATTGAGCAATCCATTAAACTTAATAATAATTATTTAACATTTTTTTATATTTTTCATATTTTCAATCATTTTTGTTCATAATGTTTATTATTATTATTATTAATGACTAATTTAATTAATTTGTTGCCCTGAGAGAATTGAAGAACTTATATAGTATATGCGTGGGCCTAATGGTTAAGAACATGTGTTTTTACACAACATACTATAGACTGTTTGTTGAATCGATCTTAAACTATTACACAACATACTATAGATTGTACTCTAACCAACAAATTTTGTCTAACTGAATTTGGATCTGTTATGAATAAGTTATGACGTTTTTACTCGAAACACCTGTTTTTGACTAGCTTCAGGACTATAGCCATAAACCCTATTTTCCATGGAGTGTAACTCCAAAAATACAATGACCCACAAGCTGAGTTTTTTACCACAGATACTTGGATATGTTTCCTCAATGGCATAGCAATTTCACGGTTTGAATCATTCTAAAAAAAAAATTATTACGAAAATGGTGAGATGACCTGTAAATAACATACCTTAGGAAGCATCATCAAAAGAATGTATCCTTCCTTGAATTCCGGCCTTCTTTTATTCACCTTCCCTCATAAATTCGGCTTAGATATCCTTTGGTTACTTCAAACACCTATATGTATTCAATATGCTCAAGTGTGTCTAAAATGAGAGAGCCTTGCCTCTTATTTATACTCTCCAAGTAGCTTCCTTAAAAACATATTTTGGGTCACTTTGCCCACTTTCATTATTTTAGGGTTAACCCACTTCTAATTTCTCCGTTAAATTTATTTTGTATTCACTTTGAATTATAGTACACTCATCAATTCACTTTATTATTTACCTTCTGAAATCTCTTAAACCACTTTGACTACTTTGACCTTTTGGGGCTTCTAGATGACATAAGAGGGTCCTCCAACTTCATAAGGCCATAACTCTCAAACCGTGAGGAGTTATGTGACGTTCCACATACCACCAGAAATGGAATGACATGTACCATCCATATAGAATAGTATTACCTACAAATATATCAAAACTCATACCATTATCCATCAAACAAACTTGGGTCCATTACCCAAACCTGAGTTCTCCAACTTCTCATGGCCATAACTCTCTAACCGTGAGGAGTTATGTGACGTTCCACATACCACCAGAAATGGCATGACAAGAACTATCCATCTAGGATAGTTTCAATGACAAATCCATTGACCTTCATCTCATTATTCCACAAATAAGCATGGTTTCTCTAACCATACTTCTAGGATAACTCAATCCGCAAAGCATCTTCCCATGAGGGCTTTCACCATAAGGGGACCACTTTGGAGTTCATCCATTTCTACTTATTATCAACCATGACAAGACAATAACTAGTCATCTTTACATCAAACAATCTTGGGTCCATTACCCAACCTTTGTGCTACGAGGCTTTCTTCAAGGGTTGACATCAATGACAACCAACCTTAATCAACACCACCCACCCATTCCACTGGCTCAAAAAACAATTTCCATTTTAGCAGTTTTTTCCTAATTTTTTGGGTCCTAAACTTCCGGGGTCGTTTTGAGGTCCTAAACAACATTTTTTGGGCGTGACATAATCACATTGTAGGCTTTAGTCAAAGTGTGACGGAAAAATGTGTAGTCCTCGGATAGTTCTTTCCAAGGAGCTATCGTGCGCCTAAAAAGGAGATCGTATGCAAAATTTACGACCCCAAGAAGTTGATGTACCAACTTACCCCATCGGGGCTCATATGACTTTTGGTGCTTTGTCTCCTAGGGTTAGGTTTTTGGATGTTTAGGGTTTTCTCATTTATGCTTTTTGTTAAAAAAGGCCTTTGGAGCCTCATTATAACCATCTTCTTACGAATGAGCGTAGTCGTCACATCTCTTCTTAGAGATAAGTTGCCTTCATTTGAGCAAGTTTGTTTCAGTCTGCATTTTTACAGTTTCAACATATTCTCTTTATTAATAGAAGTCAAGTTTTACTGTATCTCTGTTAAGAGAAGCATCTAGAGGAAGATCCTTCTAGAAGCGGAAGCTTCTATTAGGTCTTCTTACATCCGCCTTATTCTATTTTATTGAAAGGCCTTATTAATATTGACCTTTATTACATCCGAATACATTTATCTACCTATGTGCGGGTTAGGACCTTAACATGTCCGCCCCCTTAAAAATAGCCTTGTCCTCAAGGCTTGAGATGTGGAAACTGCTGCAGAATGGTAGCTAGTTCCCAAGTGGCATCTGTTGGAGTCATATCTTTCCACTGTACTAGCACTTCCTTGATGGTTCTCTAACGAAGGCGACGCTCATGCTGGTCCAAAACTGCTTCTGGTTGTATCCAAATGGATCCTTCTTCAGCTAACTTTGGAAGGTTGGTTTGAATTTGGCACCTGGTTCCAATCACCTTCTTCAAGCATGAAACATGAAAAACAGGATGTAGCTTCGACTGACTGGGCAGAGCTAACTGATATGCGAATTGTCCCACATGCTTGAGAACTGTGTAAGGGCCATAGAATTTGGGTGCTAGCTTCTGACAATGCTCGGCCTTGAGGGAAGTTTGCTTATATGGTTGCAGTCGCAGAAACACCCGATCCCCTTTTGCAAATTGACGTTCAGAGCGACCTTGATCTGCTTATTGCTTCATTCTATTATGTGCCATGACCAAGTTCTCTTTAAGGGTACGAAGGATATCCTCTCGGACTGTAAGTGTTTGGTCAACCTCCTGGACTTGCGAGGTACCCGGTAAGTATGAGAGAACTGAAGGTGGCTTCTGTCCATATACTGCTTCAAAAGGAGTCATGCGAGTGGTTGTATGGTATGTAGTGTTGTACTACCATTCGGCGAGGGGTAACCATTGAGCCCACTGGTGTTGTTTTTCAGAGGCAAAGCACCTTAGATATGTTTCCAAACACTTGTTGACAACTTCCGTTTGACCATCCGTTTGGGGATGATAAGATGAGCTGAGATGCAATTGTGTGCCTTGTAGCTTAAATAACTCTTGCCAAAAATTGCTTATGAAGGTTGGGTCTCGATCTGAAACAATAGAGTGTGGCATGCCATGAAGCTTGAAGACCTGGTCCATGAAAATTTGAGCTACCGAGGATGCAGTAAATGGGTGGGGAAGAGCGAAAAAATGAGCATACTTGGAAAGGCGATCCACCACCACCATTATGACTGATTTATTCCCCGATTTAGGTAAGCCTGTAATAAAGTCCATAGAGATATCCTTCCAAATAGCAGGGGGAATCGAAAGCGGTTGGAGGGTGCCTGGAGATTTGACTGTTTCTCCCTTGTTGCGTTGACACACCTCACATTCAGCGACAAACTTACGGATGTCCTGTTTCATACCATCCCAGAAAAAAGAACGTTTGACTCGGTCATATGTTTTGGTGAACCTTGAGTGTCCTGTTGTGGGTGTAGCATGAAGCTCAGAAAGCACCGTGGATTTGAGCTTGGATTGTTTACTTAAATACAAGCGACCTTTGTATCGAAGCTCATCCTGGAGCCAAGAGTACTCTAGGGGAGTCAGAGCCTTGTTCTGCAGTTGCTGGATCAGATGCGAACTTTTGGGATCTTGAAGCCATTCCTAGCGCACAGCTTGGAGCCAATCGGGTACAATGAAGGAAAGAGAAAAAAGGGATCCTTCGTCTTCGTATTTCCGGGACAGTGCATCCGCCACGACATTGTCTTTGCCCTTCTTGTAAATGATCTCATAATCATATCCAAAGAGCTTAGTCACCCATTTTTGTTGTTCCTAGGAGGAAATGCGTTGTTCCAGAAAGTACTTGAGGCTTTGATGGTC
>WSFP011423545.1:0-22615 GCA_009831015.1 Picea engelmannii | reverse complement strand
GATTGTTCATTTGTTCATTGCTTATTTACTCTGCAGTTATTGGATAATAATGCTTCATTGATATAGCACTTGGATTATATGGTTAAAAGGGATTAAATTGCTCTATTACTGATTCACCCCCCCTCTCAGTAATCCAACAATATATACAAACAATCATAAATAAAGTGTAGTGAACCCTCACATCAACCAAGCATCAAACCCTCACTATTATGCATCCTCAATCTATACTAATAACCTCAACAACACACCTCAATTAAAATACCTCACACATGTACCATCATTATACATTTGTAGATCTGTCTCATATAGTATGTATCATACAACCAATAGTCCCTCCAAGGAAATAATCAATCTCCCATAACCATATCTCACACAATTACCAATATCCAACTACAAACAAGCATACAACATACCTTTTTGGTCCTGTAGATAACTATGTTGTACCTGAACATTGTCACACTTTATGTAGCCTCTCCTCAGATTTTGCAACTAGAACCACACTCATCCTTCAAATCTAGTATTTCCTTGTGTGATGAAGGCTGGTGTCATGCGAGGCCTCGTGTGATAGGTTGTAGGAAACCCACGGGGATTCCTTTTGAGATGTTCATTGTCTGATCCATGGGGATGACCCTAATGAGGGTTTTTCACGATTTTCATGCTCTCTACTGCAACTATGAAAAAAAAATCACTCTTCCTTCGCTTCCTCAAAATTGCACAACTTCAAATGTATCAATGAGTACCTACAATAAACCTTTCACAAGATAGATATTCAATGTGATCAATAGGTGCTAATGGGAGTATCTTTATCTCTTATTTATACTCTCCAAGTGCCTTCCTTTAGGGGTCATATTCTAACTTTTTTACCCAACTTCCCTATTTTAGGGATAACCCACTTTCTTGTTGCAACTACTTTACCCATAATTATTAAACTCACCACTTCTTGTTGCAACTAATTTATTTTTAATTATTTTCTTATTTCAACAACTTTACCCATAAATAAATCCTAGTTGTAACCACTTTGACTAGTAAACTTCTTGATGAATTTGTAGGAGCTTCTAGAAGAATTGACTTATTTGTAGACCTTCTAGGGGATTCTAGAATATTCAAGAGGGTCCTCCAATGTCACTAAGACATATATCCTCAATTGTGAGGAACTATGTGATGTGCCACATATCACCGTAAATGGAACGACGTGCAATATCCATATATGATAGTCTTCCCTGCAAGTTCATTGATCTTCATGTATTTATTCCTCATACAAAATCAGGTTCGTTAACCACACCTCTAGGGATACTAGAATTTTCTACCAGACTTGCTTCAAGGGTTGACATCAATGACAACCAACCCAATATATCAACAATCTCCCCCTTTGGCATTCATGGAAACTCTATGCATTTTGATGTAACACTGATGGAATAGAAATTATTTTGCTCATGCTCCCCCTATGACCATATCTCCCCATGGAATCATTCCTATGTTCCTTCTCTTCATTTCCATCCATGCCTCTGATTACTTTCTCCCCCTTTAACATGAATGGAAAATGGTATCTTTGATTTGGAGTTGTTCCCCCTGTCTAAAATGTCCTTTGGGATTTTCCCCCTATATAAACTATCCTTTGGGCTACTCCCCCTGTCTGAACTGTCTTTTTTCTCATCAATGGTGCTTACTTATGTAAATCTATGACATATATGAAAATCATTCAAAATTCATTGTGGGGTAGAAACTATTCCAAGTTTTTGTCGAAGATACTCAAAGGATTCCCTTGGAAGTGGTTTGGTGAAGATATATGTGATCTATTCTTTTGTCCCAACATAATTGACCATGATTTTCTTCTCCACAACCTGTTCTCATAGAAAGTGAAACTTGATCGGAATGTGTTTCATCTTGGAGTGAATCACTGGATTCTTTGAGATACTAATGGCATTGGTGTTGTCACAAAATATCAGAATGGGCTCATCATATTCAACATGTATATCCTCCAAGTTTTGTTTCATCCATAGTACATGGGTGAAACATGTTGTTGCTTCAATATACTATGCTTCTGTTGTATATAAGGATAATGATGACTATTTCTTTCTTAACCAAGATACTAGACACTCACCCAAGTAGAAATTTTCTCCACTTGTACTTCTTCTATCATCAATGCTACCTGCCCAATATGCATCTGTGTAGGAAATAAGAGATAAATCATTCCATTTTGGATACCATAATCCAAATTATTATGTATCTTCTAGATATCTAAATATCCTCTTCATTTCCATAACATGTGATTCCTTTGGTGTTTCTTGAAACCTTGCAACCTGTCCAACTTATTGCATCACATCTAGTCTATAATATCTCACATAGAGTAGGCTTCCAATCATCGATCTGTAATTTCTTTGGCCTACATCCGTTTAATTATAATCCTTACTTGACTTGTAGCTGGTCTGCATAGGAGTACTGACTGGTTTTCAATATTCCATTCCAAACCTTTTTAGGATTTCTCTGATATACTTAGTCTGAGAGATGAAGATACATGTGTTTCTATCACATATATGTAGTCCCAAAAAGAAGGAAAACTCTCCAATCAATGACATCTCTAACTTATTTTTCATTTCTTTGGAAAATTTATGACTCATCCTGTCATCATCACTTCCAAAAATAATATCATCAACACAAACTTCAATTAACATGATACTATCTTGATTTGCCATTATGTAGAGATTGATATCTGCATTTCCTTTCCTAAACCCTTGCTACTGTAATTATTTGTCCAACCTTGAATACCATTCTCTAGTGGCTTGTTTAAGACCATATAGGGCCTTCTTTAACCTGCAAGCAAATTCTTCCTTCTCTGACAATTGAAATCCTTCATGCTGCTCAAAGTAGACTTCTTCCTCAAGATATATGTTTAGGAATGTTGATTTCATGTCTATATAATACACTTTAATATTCTTAGAACATGCATAAGCTAAGATTAGTATGATTGCTTCCATTTTGGAAACTGGGGAAAAGGTCTCTTCAAATTTTATACCTTCAACCTAAGCATATCCTTTACATACCAACCTTGCTTTGTTCCTGGTAACCTGTCCATCCTAGTTCAATTTATTTCTGAAGACCCACTTTGTACTGATTACATTCTTGTTCTTTGGACTTGGAACCAATTCCCAAGTGTCATTATTTTCTATCTGATCTAATTATTTATCCATATATTTGATCCAAAATTCATCCTTGTCGGCTTCTTAAAACTTTCTTGGCTCAAATGTGGATAACAATGCTAGGTGTTGTTGTTCTGGTGAACATATTGTTCTTCTAGTTTCAACTCCTGCATATTTATTTCCAAATATATATTATGATGGATGATTATTCTACACTCGTCTACTAGGTGTCTTTGGAGGTACCTAAATATCTTGTTTCTCTTTCTCTTCTTCTGACTTCTCTTCCTATTCTTCTTCTACTTCTTCTTCCTTTAAATATTCTTCATTATTTTGTTCCACTAAATATTTATTTTCTTATTTTATCTTTCATCCATCTATCTCATTGATTGTCACATTGATGCTTTCCACTATTCTTATGAGTCTTAGATTGAAGCATTTGTATGCTTTCCTTTTTCTTGAGTACCCACCTAGTATGCCTTTATCAACTCAAGAATCAAATTTTCCAATCCTGTCGTCTTCCCTTTTGATGTAGCATTTTCTTCCAAACACTATGAAGTGCTTGACATTCATTGGTATTCCTTTCCATATCTCATATGGAGTCTTATCACTATTACTTATGAGAATTAATTTGTTCTGAATGTGAATTGTTGTATTCATTGCTTGTACCCAAAAGACGTATGTCAACTTGGAATCCATTAACATGGTTTTGGCCATTTCCTATATTGTTTTGTTCTTTCGACCACTCCATTTTGTTGAGGTGTCATCGCTACTGAGAATTTCCTCTTTATCCCATGCTCACTACAAAATTCCATGAACTCTTTTGATGTAAAATCTCCTCCATTTGTTTTTATCAAAAACACTTGATTTTCAATTATGTCCCAGTTTCAACCATCTCTTTGTATGTATTGAAGTTCTTAAATGCCTCCAGCTTATTCTTGAGAAATAAAAATGCAGTCATTCTTGTGCAATCATCAACCAGTAGAATGAAGTATCATTCACCTTTAAATCCCTTTTCTCTTGTCATTCCGACTATATCATTATGTACAATAGCTAGTGGCTTTGTTATGGAGTATTCCTTTGAATTGAACTTTGTCTTGGTCTGTTTTCCCTATAGAAAATGCTTGCATAGAATATTTGATGGCTTTGAGATATCCGAAATTTCTCTCACCGCTTCCCTTTTTATAACCTTGATAAGATTATCAAAATTTGTGTTACTCAGTCTTCGGTGCTAGAGCCAACTTTTATATTCCTTTCCTAAGATTTTTTTTTCTTTTCCAATTTCATTTAGTACATATATGTTTCTTGGATTTCTTACAGTTGTAGCCACCAATTTGTCTGACCCTGCTTTTCGTACTTTTCATTTTTGAGAATCATACACAAGTCTATGTCCTTGGTCACACATTTGACTTAGACTTAGTAGATGTGTTTCATGTCTTTGACTAGTAGAACATCTTATGTTATTGCATCCTTGCTTCCAAGCTTAACTATCCATTTTCCTATAATTTTGGCTGAGTTATCATTCCCAAATGAAATTGATCCATCTCTTTACTTCTTTAAGGTTATAAACATGTCCATATCAACTATCATATGCTTTGAGCAGCCACTGTCAACATACCATCCACATCTCTTGTGATTATATTGTAGAGAAAGTGTGCATTCTTCAGTGTTAAATTGATCTTGGTTTCTTATACGTATCCTTTGTGGTTCCTACCTGTGACTGTTGATAGTTTGTTTTGATTCTATAGGAGGAAAAATCAATCTAAAATATTTAGCCATATGTCCAAAGTTGTTACACTTCTAGCATTCTACTTCAGTGCTCAAAGATTCAAATTTGTTGTAGTTTTTTCTCTATCCTTCATGGGATCTTTTTGAATAACCGTTTTTTGTGTAGGCTTCATAGTCATTCCTATTATTTGTATTTTCTCTACAATTCAAAGATTTATGCCCAAAATTATTACATGAATAACATAAACCAAGAAAAATAGTTTGATACCTAGGGGTGGAATATATTATGAATGTTGTTTCTCTTCTGAATCCTTCTTCCTCTCGAGATCTCTATATTGTTGGCTACTATCGATTCTGAAATATGAACCTTGTGGGCGGTGAAGTATCTTTGTAATCCTCTTCTTGGTTCCTCTTTCATTCTTCCTTCTTGGAAGAGCCTTTGACTGTTTCTGCATAGCTTCTTTGTTTTGTTGTATTGGAGCTTAAGCCTTTCTCTATATAGTTATATCCTAGTCCAGACTTGTCATGGTATGGCCTTTGACTGCTAATGATTTCATCCAATACTTTGGTGTTGTTGTGTTTCATTTCCTTCTTCCAATTATCTTTCCTTAGAGTGATTATTTCTTCTTCCAAGCCTTTGATCATCCTGTCCTTTTCATCTAAATGACTTCTGAGTGGCTCTTTGATTCTTTTTTATTCTTCTATTTGGATTTTTAACTTCGTGACCATCTGATCAACTTCCTTGAAGTTATAAGATTCTTCTTTCTTCTTTAGGTCTTCCTGGAGTGACTTGTTTTTCTTCTTTTCCATGTTTAGAGTTTATATCGCACACATCGATTATTTCCTATAATCAACTTCTACCTCTTCATATTATTATTTTGAGACTTCTTCTTCTGAGTCTTCTATTTCCATGAATAGTACCCTTTATGTATCAATGTCAGTGAATTCATATTCATCTGATGAGGAACTATCTTCCTTGGTGCAGATAATTTTCTTAAAAAAATCTTCTTGTTTCTTCTACCCTTTTGGATTTTCTTTTTCTTTTTAGAGTCATCTTCTTCATTACCTTTCTTTTTATTGTAGGGAAATTTATTAGGAAAATTACCAACACCATCACAATAAAAATATTTCATCGAAAGCATACCTTTGTATTTTATGGTTCCTCTTTTCATCCTTCTGACGAAGTTAGCCACCTCTTCATCTTCCTCTAAATCATCGCTACAACTACAATATGACTTTGACTGTTGCTTGCTCCTTTTCTTTATCTTCTTGGATTCTTTGAATGTTTATTCCTTTGTAACCGGGTTCTCCTATTCTATTCTCATTTCATAGGTGGTGAATATCCCAAGTATCTCATCCATGCTGAAGGTGTCTAGATCTGTTATTTCTTTTATAACTAAAATCTTCATATCAAATCTCATCAAAGGAGTCCTTAGTACCTTTTGAACAAAAACCTTTTCCTTCATTTCATCTCCCAGGACTTTTATGGAGTTTACCACTTTATCAACTTGTAGAAAATAGATTGTAATGTTTTCATCTTCCTTCATCTTCAATTATTCAAACTTAGCTCTAAATATTTGAAGTTTGGCTCCTTTAACTTTGGCATCTCCTTCGTAGATATTCTTCAGTTTGTCTGAGATTTATTTTGCAGATTCATGGTGCATAATCTTGGTGTATATTGATTCATTCAAACCATTTATGATAACATTTTTTACTCTAGCATCATCATCTTCAAGTTTCTTTCCATCCTTATATGTTGGGAGAGTGGTTGGTGCTTTGTTTCCATCTACTACTTCTCTCCAGAAATCGAATCTTTGTTCCTGTACATATGTTTTCATATGTATGCTCCAAAAATAATACTTTTGATCATCAAACTATGGTACCCCAATATTAGCGTAGTCTATGATCTCCTTCTAGTGGTTACACTGCTTTCTGAGGGACATTCTCTGATACCAATTGTTGGAATACTGAGAGGGGGGTGAATCAATATTAGTACTTTTAATCATTTTTAACCACAATGTGTATTGTTTACTTTATGAGCATATTACCAATAAAATTAAATATGAGCAGTATACATAAACAATGAACAATGAGAAACTACACATAAACACAATACACAAATATTTTATGTGGAAACCCACTGCGGAAGAAAACTATGTAATGATTTTATCATATTGTCAAAAGAATTACATTCATAGGAAGCACCAACTTCCTTGTTTTCCAACTACAACCGGAAGGAGGCTACAACCCCCTGGTTTCTCATGCTCCAACCTGAAGGAAGCTACAACTCCCCGATTCTCTGGCTCCAACTAGAAGGAGGCCACAACCCCCTATGTTCTCCGGCTACAACAGGAAGGTCCCTACAACCACCTATCCTTGCCCCATCCAACCACCCTGAAATATAAGTTCCAAAGAACTAATACTACCACTATCACTCTGTCATTTTCAATATGTCCCTATAAAACCTGTCACTACAATACCTGTACCAACAACCTATCATAACCTGTAGCAACAATTTTTCACAATAATATTCTCAACCAATAAGTTCTTATCACATATATCACATACCCAATGTCACAAGTGTATAGCTCAAACCATGTAAAACTATTCCTCTCTAATCATGTGCCATACATATACAAATAACCATAATCAAAGTGTAGTGAACCCTCACATCAACCAAGAATCAAACCCTCACTGTTATGCAACCTCAATCTGTACCAATAACCTTAACAACATACCTCAACCAAAATCCCTCACACATGTACCAAGAAATACAAGATATGCCTCAACAATATACCCAACAAAGTGTGTCAATGAAAAACAAAAAATATACCAGAATTGGTGTACCTCTGTAGATCTATCTCATATAGTATGTATCATATATCCAATACTCCCTCCAAGGAAAATACTCAATCCCTCATAATCATATCTCAGACAATCACCAACATACAACTACAAATAAGAATATAACATACCTTTTTGGTCCTGTAGATAACTATATTGTAACTGAACACAGTCACACTGCATGTAGCCTCTCCTCAACTTCTACAACCAGAACCACACTTCATCCTTCAAATATGGTAGTGCATCATGTCACAAAGGAATATGTCATGCGGGGCCTCGCCTGAAAGGCCGTAGGCAACCCGCGGGGATGCATCGGGGGATGTTCATTGTCTGAACCACGGGGATGACCCTAATCATGTTTTTTTTGTGATTTTCCCGCTCTCTACTACAACTACAAACTTTACCGTCACTCTTCCTTCACTTCCTCAGACTTGCACAACTTCAGATGTATCAATGAGTACTTGCAATAAACCTTTCACAAGATATATATTCAATGTGCTCAATAGGTTCTAATGGGAGTCTCTTGCTCTCTTATTTATACTATCCAAGTTCCTTCCTTTAGGGGTCATATTCTAACTGTTTTACCCAACTTCCCTCTTTTATGGCTAACCCACTTTCATGTTGCAACTACTTTAACCATAATTAGTAAACCCACTTCTTGTTGCAACTAATTTATTTTTAATTATTTTCTTATTTCAACAACTTTACCCATAATTAAATCCTAGTTGCAACCACTTTGACTCGTAAACTTCTTGATGACTTTCTAGGAGATTCTAGAATAATTGAATTATGTGTTGACCTTCTAGGGGCTTCTATAATATTCAATAGGGTCCTCCAACTTCACTAAGCCATATCTCTTCAACCGTGAGGAACAACGTGATGTACCACATATCACCGGAAATTGTGTGAATTGTACTATCCATCTATGATAGTCTTACCTACAAATTCATTTATCTTCATGTCTTTATTCTTCATACAAACTCGAGTTCCTTAACCACACCTCTAGGGCTACCATAATGTTCTACCGGACTTGATTCAAGGGTTGACATCAATGACAACCAACCCAATATATCAACAAAAAGTGCATCGGTGCTTTTTTATTGTACATTACACACCACAAACCACAAAAGCATTCAAAAAAAACTAAGAGAAATAGATTTTGTGATTAATTGCAATGAGTGGTACCAATCCAACAAACACCTAGTATGCCTAATATAGTTTTATGCATCGATGCATTGTTATTGTATAGTGTGCACTACTAAACTTGATTTTTTTTTTAAGGCATTGTTGAACGACAGATTTTATAGAAAAATGTGTTGATGATTGTTTATTGTACATTGCACACCACAAACCGCGAATGAATTCAAAAAAAACTAAGAGATATAGAGTTTGTGATTCAATGCAATGAGTGATCCCAATCCAACAAATACCTAGCGCCCCATATACAAATACACAAAGCCAATAAATACCCATTGCCTAAAAATGTCTCATTGTGAAATAGTAGAGAAAGTAAACCTATATTTCCAGAGTTTCCACCAATATAAAACAAAATGAAAACAACAAGAAAACTAAGGTTTGTAGTGTTGAAGGTAACTCTAAAACCCTCATGTTTTCTTGAAGATGCACTGTAAATATTAATAGGAGTAAATAAAAAAATTTATGGAATTTGTTTAGTCAACTGAAGGAAATTTGAGATGAATATAATGAAGTTCCATACCTAACATTTCTCCTCACAAATGAGAGAGATTAGTATGTGACCTACATTGATACATTAAAAATTCGACTCTTCACAAAAATCTCGCCACTCCAAAATTTTCCCTGGTAAATCTCTCTTGCACAAGTATCCCTTTTAAATTTTGGCAAAAGAATGGAATAGGAATTAGGGTTTTATTTTATAAACTCTCTTTTACAAAATGAAATCCATGTTCATTGTCTCACTTAACATTTTTGGTGCCTTGATGATAAACATGTGTGTGTGTGTGTTTTTTTAATTCAACAAGTAGTGTGCCCTTTATACCTAGGTCCATTGATGCACTATGTTGACTAAAATGCATAACTGAAACAATTTGTAATGAAAATAGAAGTGCAAACTTACAATCAACACTTTGCAAATGTTTTTGTGGAGTTTTATTGTTGGTGCATATTATAACTTAACACATCGATGCTTTTTTTATATACATACACATTGATGTTGTAAATGTGAATTAGGTGCACTAATCACTTTAAAAGGCCCTCAAAACTTTGTTTGAAATTATAATCTTACATGCATTCCAAACTTTCTTTTAAGAATGCAAACAGAAAAATTATAGTACTCCATATGATACATAATGGTTATTTGTGTGCTCATGAGTGGAAAATGAATCATTTGAAATTATACAAATGATGCTTAAACTTTCACCATCTACTTAAAAAATGATTTCAAAATATTGTTTGAAGTTAGTGTTCGTGCTAGAATTTGTCTCTAGACTGCTATAGATCCAAGCCTGACACGTCTTAATTATTGCAAAGGTTTGTTTAAGTTTGAGTTGGTGGATCAAGAAAAATGAGAGAGAAAGAATGAGGCAAAAGATGGATCAACACATGAAAATATTATTGATCAACACTATTGGGCATGGCGTCTCTGACATATTTCATTGATAAAAGGTAATCAAATCATCTATCAAACGAGAAGTTGATAATCACATGGATATGTATAGGAAAGAGGAAAAAAACTACGAAAAAATACAAGTATCACTATCATATCAAACTTGCATGATCCATAAGCGTGAATATTCAATAAACAAAAAATATTTCTAAAAATAAAAACTTGATATCTGAAAGAATGTTACTAAAACAGAGTAAGTACTCTAAACAATTAAAGTACAGGAAGTTTGTATTGCATTAGTTATATTCAAATAAGAGGAATAAATAATATGGAAACATAATATAAAACACAGACTAATAAGAATGGTCTTCATATATCTCTGATGTTGAAAAATATAAAATAAAATTGCCCTCATGCTTACAAAGCATGGACAGGCCTCTGCCCCAGCCCCTCTGTCGAGCCTCTTCTAGCTCTCTCGATCCTTTCTCGGGCCTCCACCCTCTATTGCACCTCTTTCTTCATGGTTTATATAGAAAGATACATTATTATCAAGATCCAAAAATAATGGATATTAAAACCTCCTTATCTATCTTTAGAGATACCTAATCCCAATTCAAATTGATGAGTTGTCAAGGCATTTTTATAGGAAACTAATTTTGGTGAAATCCTGAAAAATAGGCCTCAAAGATCTATTTGAATATCTTAAACCATGATAGTTGTTGGAAAACTGAGTGAGGTTTTTCTAAATTAGTTTGTTCCTCACAAAAACATTTTTTTTTTTTTTAATTTTGTCTCCAGTTTCATGGAGAATGTTCCCAAAGTTAGTGTCGAAAACAGGAAAAAATGAGTCATGGATTGATTCAATTGTTCAATGGACTTACGGTTGGATGCATGGATTATTTTAGTCTTCATCACTTGGAGATCCATCGACACTTTGAACTCGACACTTCCATCCACCAGTGGCAACAGAAAACTTACCGTAAGCATGACCAAGTCAATCAATGAAATCTTCCACAGAACTTTTGATGCTTGAATAATCGAGATCTGGTACTTGGATGGGCACTTTGTTTTTTGCATTTCTTGAACATTCCATTTTGCAGGTTGTAAGAGATATCCCACATGCGACAAATGTAATATTTTGAGCATGTTTATATTGACAGGTGAATGTGAATCTAGTCGACACGTTGTGCACAAACTTTGTCTCCTTGTGGGATTCATCCACTTGATCGATGTTTTGTGTGGGTGTTGTCGAATCTTGGGGTGATAGATGCCTTGTGACTTGGCATATGAATATACCTTGGGACTCAATGAATGTAAGCCCAATATTTTAAAATGAAAATATTTAATTTTAGGCTATCCTTAAACACTTAGTGAAAATGCATTCTCGGTGCTCAAGCTTGACCTTTGGTGTTTATGATTGTAGTGTAGCTCTCAATCTCAGATGCTCTATAACATATATATTGGCCTCAAAGTGCAAATGCATTCTCAGTGCTCAAGCTTGACATTTGGTGTTTATGATTGTAGTATAGCTCTCAGTCTTGGGTGCTCTATAACATAGAGATTGGCCTCAAAGGTCAATATATTTTGATAAACAAGCCCCAAATAACATTGAAAATTCATGATTCTACTACTTTGCTTATGCAAATAACATGAAATTACGCTACAAGAATGCATTTCTTCTAGTAGCGCACTTGTTTTTGTCGCATGTGTTGCTAGAACATGGCACCGGATTTAAGATTTTACCTACAGATCTGGGTATTGATAGTTAGAATGTTACATGCTTCCCAAACATTATTTTGAAAACATATACATGTATTAAGTTTTGTTTTGGTTAAAATGAAGGAAAAGCATGTAATAGTAATGGTCAATTCTTCATATTCCATCTCATTCCATGTCGTTCCAAGTTCACCAATTTCCCCCTTTCCATTTGTGGTAATTCTATATCTTATTTATTTATTGGTTATCTAATTGAATTTATGCTACCTTTTCACATGCATTTGAATAATTGTGCATTGAATTTTGTAGGATCCTTATTCAGGATCAAGTTCATATGCATAGTATATTCCTTTAGTCCAAAAATTATGAGCTCTTATCAAGAGCAAGATACTACAGGAAAATGGTAGAAAAAAATGGAGAGCCACTTTACCCCACCAATTTTAACATGCCATCTTCCAACAACCATCTTGGTCCAATGGTACTTCACTGTGAAATGGATCTCTTTTATGACACCCTAGTAGTATGTGGTTGTTCAAAATGTAAAGGGTTGAAGGTGAACCCTTCTCATGTCACACTATCCCATTATATTAATGACTAACCACCCAAAGTTAATAGTCTAATACCTCCCATCGAGTCAAGGATCCAATAGGTGATATAGAAAAAAACACATAATAACACTTCCATATGCTCCTTTTTTGAAGATTTGGAAGCCAAATCAACTATGTTTCCTCCTAAATTGACCAACCCATCCACATCTATTGAGTCAATTGATATTTCTAGTGAGACAAAGTATTATAGTAATCCTACCCAAACCACCTCTACTAGGTGATCCAAAATGTTGTACGAGCTTAGAGAAAAAAATATCCAAGTATGCAACAAGGTCAGTTCAATTGTTGGAGGGTATCAATGACTTATATTTTCTTATCCATATATAAAATAATTACCAAACCTTTTATAATCACACTTTGTATGTCATTTGTCCCTTTTCCCTATTTGTTCTCGATGTCGAGATTGAATTCTCCTTTTTTGGTAATAATTACATGATTTCCAAGTCTAAAATAGATGTTGCAAATCTTGGGTTGTTTATATTTTCAAATGTATTCATTTATCCCACATATTCAATAACACCTATGTCATTTTGCGGTCCTCTTAATAGTCAATCTAATTTGAATATTGTTTAATACACACCTAAAATTTTCATGTATGGTATTTTCATCAATGATTATTTTCTAGAAAAATTAACATAAAGAACCTATTCTATATCAATGGCCATCCATGCACTCATGGGAAAATTGTAGGGTTCATAAATAGCTATAGGTGATCTTTGTTCAAACCAAATTGTTCCTTTGAGGAACACTCCAATGACAAAGAGTTATTTATGAAGAGGAAGACATACAAATTTGTTGGTGTGCATGCAATACATAATTTGTCTCATGGTGATGAATTGTTTATAAACTATAACTTCCATACATAGCCAATCACTTGTCAAAGACGACTTGCATTAGGACTGCCTTTAGATGTACCATTGGGACATAAGAAAAAGATCATCCAGTTATGTATTTTTGGATTTTCAATAAAATTCATCTAAATGTATTGCTTAATTTGACATTTTTTATAAAGTGGTTGGTTACACATGTACTATTGGAAAACAAATTTCACGCTTCTAATAAATGTTTGAACATATTATATGCATTTTATTTACCAATACATCAATTTAATGCTCGATGTTTTTTCAATCTAGATTTTGATGACAAGTGACATGCCTACCATCCACTGTTGCACCCCACTATGCTATAAAATCAAGAGAATGATGAAAAAAAAGAACTTCTCAAAGAGGAATCATAAAAAACATGGCATACTCAACTACCTATTCAATTCCCACTATGCCTCAAGTCACCAATTCAAAAAATTTAAAGTAACATTGGTTCTTCACATGTCGGGGACAAAAATAATGATATACATGTTGGTATGGATGGTTTCTTACAAAATATCCATGCAATGGAGATCATTTTGTTACATCCATTCCAACAATATGTTCTAGGGGATGATGCTCATATCTTTGATACCTTCTTCAAAAGCATAGAATCTCCTTGCATCACACCTCTATTTGGACATGGTTCAAGGTATTCCCAACTAGGGATACCATTGTTATTATGCAACTTGAAATCAATGTATGGTATGTCAGATGCATGTTTCTTGGAACTATTAAGGTAAATGACCATTAAGTCCTTGTATTTTAACAAATATTAACACACAATCGACAATGAAAAGGGATTTCATGCATTCTTGATGATGGTGTACATTTATGTTGCACACTAATTGCATCTTACTCAAATATAAGCTACTTCCAAGTGATAATGTCATCCCTATAAATTGTGAAGAGGAAATGCAATTGCTAAAAAGGTTGGGTGTTGAGTACATATCATATCACGTTTGTCCAAAATATTGTATCCTATACATAGGAAAATACATAGACAAATAGACATTTTAAGAATGTGGGCAGGACTATTACCACAAGGGTAAGGCACATGGTCCTCCTCAAAATATACTAAAGCACATGCCTATAATTCCAAGGATTCAAAATCTCTTTAATTTCAAATAATTAGTCATGTTGTAAAGGTGGCATGCCCTACACAAAAATGAGCCAGGAGTTATGAGGATCCTAGAGGATTCAATAGCCATGAAGCATATAGAGGATACATGGAATGATAAATTAAAGGATGAAGTATGAATCCTTGGATTAAGAATATCCATGGATGGAATTAAAATGTGTTCCCTCCAAAACACCAATAATTTTGTTTGGTTAGTGGTAATGATCAATAACATTGTCCCCACATGGTTTTGCATGAAGAATGAACATCTTGTGTTGGCTCTTATAGTCTCTAGTAGAATGTCTACATCCAACCATTGATCAATGACTTGAATAAATTATGGGAATGGATACATGTTTATGATGTATCAAAGCCCATCCTTAATATAGTTTACATTGTATGGAATATGTGCATGCACCACACATAATTATCTAGGAATATGATTTTTTTCCAGTGAGCATGTTAATTAATTTGTTTATATATTTAATATTATTTGGCATACTTGATTTGGTGTGACTATATTCTTTGGTGCTAACATGTTTCATATTTAATAACATTGAAATTCTTGTAACAAAATGGTATCATGGATGTAAATGTTGTTGACCTTCTATAAAGGCTAGGTGGTCCAACCACCTAAGAAAGTCGATGTATGACTGCTCAAGGGTATTCCTTCTAAAAGACCACCCTTATAGAAGAGAAATGCTTGATTTGAAAGGTAAACTAGATATAACTTAGAGACCTGAAATATTGTCACCAACAAGTTAGCTAAGGGAATATGGCATCGAAAGGGAGAATGAAATTGTAGATTTTTTCTATTCAAATGGGGAACATATGTACGATGATCCTGTATTTTTCGATAACTATGTTGAGAAAATGCCCATTGGGATGAAAAGGAAATTTGTGTTTTATGACATTCAATTTTGTAAGTATGTTAAGATTTCCCACTTACTAGATCACATGCATATATTAAAAATTGTTTCATATTCTTTATGGAGGCACATATCATTGAAAAAGTGTCACATTGGGTGTTGAGAGATATTATTTATTTTAAAGAAGGTGAAGTCTCATGGATTTTGAATAAAGATGAGCTTTCTCTACAAAAGGATGTTATATTGGGTGTGAAAGCACCTTCTTTATATGGGTCAAATATATGACTCAACTTCACCATAGAAGAACATTTTTTGGGTTGAAATCACATGACCATATGAGCCTTCTAAGGGTATGTATTTTGGTTACATGTTTATTTTTCTTCAATTTAGGTTATAATATGTTATTCATTCACAATTTTATGTCAATCTATTTTACATGTGTTTATTTTGTAGAGTCATTATCCTTTTCGCATGCGTGGTTATGTAAACCATGACTTCCCTAAAGACCTTTCATGTGCCATATCCAAATTATCTACATTTGTACATTAGATTACATAAAAGGAGATTCACATGGATAACATTTTATAGTGGCATTAAGAGATAGCTAAGACTATATATATATATATATATATATATAGAGAGAGAGAGAGAGAGAGAGAGAGAGAGAGAGAGATTCACGTGGATAACATTCCATAGTGGAATTAAGAGATAACTAAGATTGTATATATATGAGAAATAACTATCCACGAGTTACATGGACTTGTAATCACCTAGTTAATGAGATTGAATTAGACAAGGTGGTCTCATGTTGTCTAATGTTCTTCTAAGAGAGTTACTCACAATTTTATACCAATTAATTTTTCATGTGTTTATTTTGTAGTATTATTATCCTTTGCTTGTGCATGGTTGTGTTACTCACAATTTTATACCAATTAATTTTTCATGTGTTTATTTTTTAGTATTATTATCCTTTGCTTGTGCATGGTTGTGTTACTAGTTATTTGTATGTTAGATTACATAAAAAGATATTTGCATGGATAACATTCCATGATGTCATAAAGAGATAGTTGAGATTGTTTATATGTTTGAGAAGGAACTATTGGAGTTACTTCACACACACCTAGGATTGTTTTTTCCTAAGGTTTTTCCTATGTTTATTAGTCATTATCCAGTCTCCTAAAGTTTAGGGGAGAATATTCCTCTGGGAGAATATTCTCTTCAGTTTTCACTTCAATTTGATCAGTTGAGTGGAGTCTAGATGCTACATTGGGATTATCACCATGTAGCATTGGGATCATCACCATCTAATGTGCATTGTCCTTGGGATCATCACCATACTTGTGCATTACTCATGATTCCTTGATCTCCTCCTCATTGCAATGTGTTTCAGTTAGTTAACTAGAGACTGATAAACTAGTTAACTTAGTCAAGTGGCAGTTCACTCCCATAACTACCCGAGAGACTAGACTAGGTGACATTTTACTCCCGTAACTCTTGGTGTGTGCCCAGATCACTATAGACCACCACTATGGTGCATTAGATTCTCCTCCAGTGTGCATTAGTTGAGTTATACAGATTATATCATGTGTAAATTATCATTCATTTATTTGATTAATGAGAATTCTTCTATTCTTTCTCTCATGCTTCTCTTTTCTTCTATTTTCTTTGCAACTGTGTATGCCAATTCTCGGCTAGATCTATTAGGTGCAGTTTCAACACATTTACATGGTATCATATCCAAAGGAATTCTAGGGAAAAGACACACAAAATTATTTTTGTAGTTACCAAATATTGAAGGCAACGGAAAAATGGAATTTCCAAAAGAATTCATTCTTACACCTTACAACTTCTTTGCATGTGGAAGGAAAAGATGATAACGCATATTCGAAGCAAAGTATTGTACAGGTTAACCATTAACATAGAGGTAGAACCAACATCAACCATAGAAAAATCCAAGTATCTAAATCAAATGGATAAAGTGTTTGAACAATTTGCAGTCTCATTTCTCTTGAACTCCTCTTTCACATATCCTCCTGTAAAACCCCCAATGAATCATGGACCACCATGGAAGGGATTTTTGGAAAACAGGATGAGATGAGGGGACACATGTTCGAGGTGGAATTTCTCACATTGGATCCAAAAATCTTCGACAATCTCCAATATTTCCTTACCAAATATAAGGATTTTTTGTCGCAACTTAAGGCTTGCGGGGTTGATAAATCTAAGGAGGAGAAAAAAATGGTTCTCACCATTCTCTCCAAACTTGGTCTAGAATACTCAGTGTTTGTATCCACATTTCATTCAGTTAGATTTGCCTCTGGATCTACCTGTACGATTCCTTCTCTTGAGTCCTTTATCGAGTCTCTGACACAAGGGCAGAACGATCTCATCAATATGGGAAAAATCAAAGGCCCAAAGGCACATGCACTTATTGTGCAAGATGGTAGCAGTCATCAATATCAGAAATATAAATATAAAGACAAAATGAAATCACATGAAAATCCGAAGAAGGAAGGGTACTCAAAACCCTTCAACGATGCCTCTGGATCCAAAGGTGGAAAGAGAAGAAAAGGGGAGAAATGCACTTATTGCCATAAAGGATTCCATCCAGAATCCACATGTATGAAAAAAAATATAGATCTAATGACCCAAACACTTCAAGAAAAAATCCTTGGAGATCGCATCCCCGAGGGTTCCAAGAAGAAGAAGCAAGAAGATTAGAATCCCAAGAAAGGCAATTATAGCCATGCCTTGATTGTCATCATTTCCTCTCTCGATGCTTGGATCATAGATTCAGGAGAATCACACCACATGGATGCCACAAAAGAATTATATTCTTCATTGGATGCATGCAAAGGTCCTCCTATTATTATGGGGGACAACTCTCCAGTCGAGGTCATCAGTAAAGGAAGAATTGAACTCACAAGAAGAAGCTTTGAGAATGTGTTGCATGCTCCCAAACTTTATGTCAATCTTCTCTCCGTGTATCAGATGAAAAATTATGGCACTGGAAAGAGATTCATATTCAAAATTGATGCATTGAATATCTATAACATGCAAACCAGTTCCATGGTTGCTATTGGTGAGGTAAATCATCAATCTAGACTTTACACATTTTCTGAATTTATTGAACCAGATTCTGCATTATTGTTTACCCTTGCTGATGAAAGTAGTAGGATATGGCACGAAAGGTTTGGGAATTTAAATTTCATATATATGAAAAAACCTAGAAATCAAGGAATGGTTGATGGTCTACCCGACATCCACTTCTCTAAATGAATTTGTGAGGGATGTGTTCTTGGAAAACACCCTCAAGAGAAATTCGACAAAGGAAAGACTCAAAAGGATTCCTCTCCTTTAGATCTAATCCAAAGTGATATCATGGGCCCTTTTCCGCATCCATAAATCAGTAAAGAAAGGTATGTGCTAATTTTTGTTGATGATTTCTCATGCTTCACATGGATTTTCTTTCTCAAGTGAAAATTAGAGGTCTTTCAACACCTCAAAGATTTCAAAGACCTTGTTGAGACATAGTCAGGGAATAAAATAAAAGTCCTCCAAACTGATAATGGGGGAGAGTATGTCAAAAATGAGATACATAATCTTTTTCATGATTCAGGGATTCATTTGCATCACATGGTTCCCTATACTCAACAGAAAAACAAAGTTGTTGAGCGAAAAAATAGATCTCTAAAAGAGATGGCATCTTGCATGCTACATGCAAAGTCAGTTCCATAGATATTATGGGCTGAAACACTTAATTGTGTAACCTACATCCAAAATAGGTCTCCCCATAGATCTGTCAAGGATAAAACCCCCTAGGAGGCTTGGAGTTGTCTCAAACTGAAAGTGACCCACTTTCATATTCTCAATTCACATGCATGGACCAAGATTCCCTCTAAGAAGAGGAAGGCACTTGATCCACAGAGCACAAAGTATATCTTTGTTGGATACCCCGACGATATGAAGGGATACAAACTCATTGTATTTTCTCGGACCGTCTCATCAATGAGAATGGTGTCCAATTAGAGGAAATTGTCTCGCATGTACCTCAATAGCCGCATCCGGACTTTTTTTTTCTTCCACCCATCAGAGATGATGAGCATGCACACGCCAAATCTTCTTTATATGATATTTTTGATTCATAGGATTCAGATGATCCATATACAGAGTCAGTATAGTTAGATGAAGATTCATTGCATCCAGATACAGATGCAGAGCCAGAGAAGAGGCCCAAGTGGTCCCAAACTACTCTTTAGGATGCAAGGGATATTGTTGGAGATCCAGTTGATACTAGGAGGACTCGATTGATTTCGAGGAGCCTCCTCTTGCACTCACTACCACTGAACCTGTTCCACCCAGGCATCATTTCTTGGTTCAGTCTTTAGATCCACAATCTTATGGCAAGGCTACTAGAAATCCCTTTTGGGAATCCACCATGTGGGAGGAGTACAACTGCCTCCTCGAGAACCAGACTTGGGATTTGGTTCCCCTTCCTTTAGGAAGGAAACTTGTCAGGTGCAGATGGGTCTATAGGACCGGGAGCATAGTGGATGGAAAAATTAGTAGATACAAAGCCAGGCTAGTTTCCAAAGGCTTTCAGCAGGTGCATGGCATTGACTATGATGAGACCTTCGCTCTAGTAGCGAAGATGGATTCTATACGTTTGTCACTTTCCATTGCGGAATCCAAGGGATGGGAAGTCCATCAGATGGGTGTGAAGAATGCATTTCTTCATGGTGATATACCTAAGGAGATCTATATGGAGCATCCATAGGGATTTATGCAGGATTCATCTTTGGTCTGTCGAATGAAGAAGTCTCTTCATGGCCTCAAGAAGGCTCCGAGGGAATGGTATTCCAATATGGACTCCTACCTATTGTCACAAAACTTTGTACGTTTTAAATCAGACCCGAATGTTTACATGCTCAGGACTGTTGATTCACTTCTACTCCTAGTTATGTATGTTGATGATTTTATAATCATCGGTTGCTTGACTTCAGTGATTGATGTAGTCAAGAGGATTCTACATGAAATATTCTTGATGATGGACATGGGTCCACTACATTTCTTCCTTGGAATCGAAATCAGTTAGGATGCATCAGGAATCAAACTATCTCAGGCCAAGTATGCACGAGATCTCCTTGAGATATTTCACATGACAGAATGCAAGTCTACCCTGACTCCTTTCCTATCAGGAGTTATACTTGAGGATGGTGAGGACACTCCACTTGTTGACAACACACTTTACAGACAACTAGTGGGGAGATTGTTGTATCTCACACACTCTAGACCAGACCTCTCATATGAAGTTGGAGCAGTCTCCAGGTTCATGCAAGAGCCACATGAGCTACATTGGAAGGTTGCAAAGTGTATCCTTCAATATGTACATGGCACCATCATCTTTGTGATTCATTGTGCAGAAGACTCTACATTGGATCTCATTGGGTTTACTGATTATGACTGGGTTGGAGATAACATTGATCACAACTCCACATATGGTTACTCACTCAGTCTTGGTTATGGGCCTATATGTTGGTTGAGAAAGAAGAATGATGATATTTCTCTATCTTCAGCCAAGGCATAGTACATAGGGGTAGTGAACATAACCATTCAGGCTATGTGGCTATGACATTTTCTCACTGACTTGGGAATTCAGTTTCATCGGTCGATCGTCATCTGTTGTGACAACCAGAGCACTCTGAAGTTCTACAGAGATCTGGTTCAGAGGAAATGGATGAAGCACATAGAGATCCACATGCACTACATCTGGGACTTAGTACATGAGGGAATCATCGACCTGTAGTTTTTTCCTTTAGCAGAACAGACTATGGACATCTTCACCAAGACCTTCATTGAGTAGAAGTTCCATTCTCTGCGAAGTCATCTTGGAGTGAAGGACACAATTGCCTAGAAACTACAGTTTTATTTTTTACATACATTGTACTTTGTTGGGGGGGGTTTCCCATGAGGTTTTCCCTATTTCCTCATTTATTTCAGTGTATTTCTTTGTATTTGGGTACCTAACATGGCCTCGTTGTCGAGACCCATTCTTTATTTTCACCATAGTAATGTTCAAGGGGTGTTGGAGTTACTTCACACACACCTAAGATTTATTTTTCCTAAGGTTTTTCCTATTTTTATTAGTCATTATGAAGTCTCCTAAAGTTTATGGGAGAATATTCCTCTGGGAGAATGTTATCTTCAGTTTTCACTTTAGTTTGATTAGTTGAGTGGATTCTAGATGCTACATTGGGATTATCATCATGCAACATTGGGATCATCACTAGATAATGTGCATTGTCCTTTGGATCATCACTAGAATAGCGCATTACTCATGATTTCCTGATCTCCTCCTCACTTCACTATGTTTCAGTTAGTTAACTGAAGACTGATAGACTAGTTAACTCAACTAGGTGGAAGTTCACTCCCGTAACTACCAGAGAGACTAGACTAGGTGGCAGTTTACTCACATAACTTCTAGTGTGTGTCCAGATCACTCTATTCCACCACTATGGCACATTTTCTTCTCCTCCAGTGCCCATTAGTTGATTTATACAGAGTATATCATGTGTAAATTATCATTCATTCATTTGGTTAATGAGAATTCTTCCATTCTTTCTCTCCTACTTCTCCTTTCTTCTATTTTATCTACAACTGTGTATGGCAATTCCCAACTAGATATATTATGTGAAAGTTCAACACATTTACAATAACTGCCCATGATTTTCATGGACTTAAAGTACATATTCTAATTCACCTAATTGATGAGGTTGAATTATATGGGGTGGTGTCACGTTTTTCAATGTTCTTCATACATGAAGCATTTGGAGGGTTTTATTTGACAAAGGGAAACACGAGAGGGATATATGGAGAAAGGGTACAAAGTATAAGAGTCATTATATTATTATAGTGAGTACATCAATAAAATTAACAACACAATAGACATGGTGGTTTTGGATGACCAATGAGATGAGAAAAAAAAAGGGAAGGAAAACTACTCCAAATCAAAAAGAAAAAGGTGCATGATAAAGAGGAAGTCACCTATCTTTTGTCAAATTTCTATAGAGTAATTGATTACACTAAACTTGATAATATATATTTGATATGATATTATTCATTTTGATTTCATGAATACATAAAGGAATT
>WSFP011423544.1:0-22615 GCA_009831015.1 Picea engelmannii | reverse complement strand
TTAATAAATTGACCATTAAAGATTATTTTCTCATTCATGTCATTGATGATCTGTTGGATGAACTCCAGGGTGTTTGTTTCTTCACAAAATTAGATCTTCGCTCAGGTTATCACTAGATTCGGATGAATGAAGCAGATATTTTGAAGACCGCTTTCAGAACTCATGAAGGACATTATGAATTTTTGGTAATGCCTTTTGGACTTTGCAATGATCCATCTACCTTCCAAAGTCTCATGAATAAACTCTTGAATCCCTACATTTGGAAGTTTGTTCTAGTTTTCTTTAATGACATCCTCATTTACAGTTGTACTTGGGATTCCCACCTACAACATGTTTGCAAAGTACTCCAATTGTTACAGGACAATCAATTGTTTGTAAAAGAGTCTGGGTGTTCTTTTGGGATGAGTGAGGTCGAATACTTGGGACACATTGTGGGTCGTGAGGAGGTAAGAATGGACCCCAAAAATATTCAAGCCATGCAGGATTGGTTGAGACCCATGACCTTAAAATTTCTTCGGGGTTTCCTAGGCCTCACAGGCTATTATCGGAAATGTGTCCACCATTATGGAAAAATTGTCCGGTGATTGAAAGACCTTCTTAAGAAGAATACATTTTATTGGACACCTGCATCAAAACAATCCTTCACAAATTTAAAGCAAGCCATGTGAACTACCCCAGTATTAGCAGCCCTTGATTTCAACAAAAATTTTGTTGTGGAATATGATGATTTCGACACTAGCATTGGTGCAATTCTACACAAGAAAGTAGACCTTTGGGTTTCACTAGCCAGGCTTTGAGTGGTCGTAATTTGGTAAAGTCTACATATGAAAAGGAAATGATGGTCATTCTCCATATTGTGCACACTTGGCAGCCATATCTCTTGGGACGTCGTTTTTAGATCAAAATCGATCACCATAGCAAAAAAAAATTCTTAGAATAAGTGGTTGATCAAAATGTTGGGCTATGACTATGAGATCATATATAAAAAAGGCAAACACAATGTCATGGTTGATGCATTGTCAAGTCAAAATGAGGACGAAGGTTCCCTCTTTGCCTTATCATTACCTTTTCCTACTTGGATTGAGGAAGTTCGAAAAGAGTGTCTAACCCACCCCACTATATCACATGTCATTTAGCAACTTCAAGAGGACCCTAACCCGCCCCCCAGCTACACTTGGTAAGACAATATCCTATGGTATAAGGATTTCTCTCTCTGGTCACTCTGGCTTCCAAAAGACATATGCTCGTGCTCGCTATTCCTTTTTTTGGGAAGGAATGAAGAAGGACATCCTTATCTTTTTCATCGAATGTGATATTTTCCAACACAATAAAGGTGAAATTGTCAAGACACCAAGAGCTCTACAACCATTACCCATTCCATATTCTATTTGGATTGACATGTCTATGGACTTTATAGATGGCATTGACGCTTGAAAGTACAATGATGAATACTATGCTCACAAATGATTTCCAAGCTTTATTATTTAACTATATTAATAATATACTAGTAGGTGGGACCCCCTTGTTTAACTTATGGCACTATGGTGGATAAGCAAAGCTTATATTTTGTTTGCCTATGTGATGGTAGCAACATAGTTTTCTACAGCTCATTTGTTTCATATCGTGGTTAAAATGTTTATGGTGATATGTGGTGGTTGGGTGATTAAAACATGGAGCTAAATGGTTTTGATGATCTATCATGAAATATGATTATGCTACCTTTTTAGATGAAATAATTATACTCCAGTTTTGATGTTGATATTGTGTATTGTTCATTGCAAAGGTTTGGGTGATCTTGACCCTTGCTACTATGGTTATGCGCATTGTTTGAGTTACATATTAGATTGAGTTCCTAGCAAGTTGTCATTTGAAGAAATTTGATATTGGAAAGGGGGTGGCTCACTTTGGACTATTGTGCACTTTGCAAAAGTAATATGTAAAGTTTGATATTTGGTTATTAATGGTTTGAATATAGTGTTATGGTGAGTTGGCTAGTGGGATTGGCTCATACTAAGAATTAAATGAGGATCTGAGGGGAGAAGCGACATGCAGTAAATGCACGTCACTCAAACTCCCCTCGAGCCCGTCAACCTAGTCATTCTTGCATTTTCGGCTTTGGTAGTTGTTGTTGCTCTGCCTTGCCCGGTCATGGAAGAAGTATACAACCTTGGGTTTTCCTCTTGCGCAATCTTTTACGGGTATGATGTTTTCTTACTTTTCCATCCATGAGGATTGCTCTGCCCTTAAATCAAATGTTGGCTCTGGTTTCTCATGGTCTGTGTGATTCTCAAGTTGTTATGATGTGTTTGGAACTATGTGTTTATGGTTGCATCATTGGTTTCCTGTGGTTGTCGTTCTGAGATTGTTAGCATTAAAGGTTGGTCGCAGGTTCTTGATGTGTGTAATTATTCGTAGGAAAATGTTGAGTAATAGTAGTGGTTTAGCCTACATTGTCATGGTTTTGTATCTAGGTTTAGCTTCTTTGTTGAAATGGGTTATCCCAATCTGTCTAACCTCTGGGCTTTGTGAATGCCTCACCTATAAATTGATATTACTGATCTCTGTGGCTAGTATACCCGTGCCATATTTCGACCCTGTGGATGTTTATGTATCTCATGCCTTATCCTGGCAAAACCCTCAGTTGTTAGCCTGCCTTTTTATGACCTCACTGTCATTGTTGCATGGTGAACATTATACAGTTGTCTTGACAATTGCTTAACCAAATTTCGATGGGAGCACTTTTCGTATCATTTTGGTTGGGCACGGGTTTTTATTTGGTCCTCCACTATGCCATGTTGAAAGAATTGTTGGGTTCACTTGTTTTCTAGAAGTTGCAGTCTGCTATAGGAAGCTCATAAATTAAATAACCACATTGTGAATTCTTGTTATACTATGAAAAGCACTATGTGGAGTAAACTTCCCGTGCTATGCAACTGCCAAACCCTCTGGTTGAACCACCCTGCTGTCTCTACCCTTATTGTCATGGACATTTCTTGAACCCTACACATTTCAGTGGAAACGTTGTTTACTCCAATTTTGAGTTGATGAGAGCATTGTTCTTGCTCGGTTACTTGGGCACGATTTTAGTTGGTCCCTTGATTGGCAATTGTGGAATGAAGTTTGTACTCACTTATTCATTCGAAGTTACAGTTAGTTGAAGCCTATGTTCCAAATAATGAATGATTGTTTTTCTTGGTTCAATCATTATGTTAATTATTTAAAGAAAAAAAGGGGCACCTATGTTCGAAATGTTTGAGGCTCGAATAGAGTGATAATGTCTAGATTAGATTGCATTGAACAGTGGTTAAATAAATGATGGATATGAGTTGTTTGGAAACATTGTGCATGACCCTCTTGGATTTAAAGGATTATTATTGGAGTCGATGTTATGAATCGTGGCTCAAAGGCTATTGTTGTATTCTTATAGCGATTATGATGTTGTTTGTCGTGACTGTCATATAATGATAATGCAGTTACAATGGTTATTGTGATTAAATAATTTTGGGCATATCAAATAGATTATTTTGTAAGCTAATTTGGAGGCCAGCAGGAAAATTGTCAAAGAAGGCATTAGTTTGATTATTGTTTTGGAAAAAGAATATTTGTTAAACTTCAAAATTTTGGACATAAATAAATTTTGATTGCATCAAAGGTAGGATGTTTTGATTTGTTTCACTTGAAAAGTATCCATACTGATTCCCTATCATTCTACCATTTTTCGCTAATTACATTCCCTCCATGATCCTGATTTCACTTATCACATCCTTGTTCTGTGATATAAATTTTAAAAGAACAATTTGTGTGGAAGTGAAGAAAAATTAACATAGCAAGGGTTGGTGACTAATATTTTTTTATATTTTTATACATAGTTAAAATTGTTTGGTTAATTGTTGAACAGTATTTGTATATGGATTCCCTATCATTCTACCATTTTTCACTAACTACACTCCCTCCATATTTCCCATGAACCCTATCATTCCCTGTTCAAATGGAAATTAATGAATCGTTTGTTATGGATGGATTTGCATGTATCTCGTGTCAATTTTTGAGCCAACTTTTGATTCATGTAAGCATAGTGTCATGTGTCGTTTATTAAGAGCTTCATTACTGACAAATTGTTGCTACAGGATGAGATTTTTCAATAGAGGCAACAATGGTCGAAATAACAGAGGCAAGGGAAGTTGGAATCAAGGCCATAGGAGGCCTAGATTTTCTATCCATTTTGACGTTGACCCGCAAGAATTGAACCAGTTGTTCCAAGATGGGTTCTTTAATTGGGTTGGCCATGGGATAATGCACCCTCGACCAGAAAGACCCCCTTTCTAGCCTCCTTAGAATATGCCTGACATTCTCATTCCTCCACATGTGTCTTTGCAGCCTGAAGTTCCCGCAAATGATGGTTGGAAAGAGATCGTCAACCAGCCTGTCTCTCACCATCATGGTTGGCCCACTATGTCATTTCCTTTACGACCACTTGTTAATCCCAATGTCCAAATTATCGTTGTTGTTTCACCAGTTCAGTCTTCACACGCCAGTAAAAGATTGAAAATTGATATTCCCCAACCTATGCAAGACAAGGGAAAAACAGTTGCCTCCCCTTCTTATCCCTCCATTGATTCCTCGAAATATGTGTCTTCCTACCTTCATTTAAAGGATGACTACTCCCATATGATCAATGACATACAACCCCAAGGGTCCAATTAACCACGGGCTACCTCAAAAAATTCTAAGGGAAACAATAGTGAAAAAAAGAAAACTGCCTCACAAAGTGGCAAATATGGTTTTTAAATTATGTTTTATATGATTTCAGTTGATGAGGACAGTGCTTAATGGTTTTCAACATTTTTGGACAATAAGCTCTATTTTTTATATTTTGTGGATAATGTGGATATACATATTCATTTTTGGATATGATATAAATTATTTCTGATATTTAAATATCCAGTTTAAAAGATATTCATGGGAGTTACAAGGGTGGCATATGGTCAAAATGATTATCTTTTGTGTGTTATATTTCATGACTTAAAAGGAAGAAATGACAGGAGTCAGAAGGGGTCCCACCTACCTAGTTATTATTAATTAAGACCCTTAACTAATTATTATTATTTATTTCTCCTAAACTAATTATTTAAGTTAAATCAACTTAACTAAATAAAGTAGTTGAACTACTTCAACTTATTTAGAAAGAATAAAAGTTGAATGAGAAGAAGAGACAAGGGGAGAATAGAAGGAGAAAACAAGACTAAGGTTTGCTCTTTAGTTATATGAGACAATTTCAGTTTTCATTAATTTCTTATTTTATTCAAAGCCTTATTCTCTTCTTGACAGCAGGGTCTTATTGTAGACAACAAGGTTCAAGACTGAACCACACTTTTCATACTCTTGTTTTATAGGTGTTGATCCATCCTTGATAGTTTGTGTATTATTGTATGTTTGTGAATTAAGTTTTATGGCTGATAAAGGATATCTTGCAAAGTCAAAATGGTAGCAGTTTGTGGCAAGATGATCCAAATTATTGATTTCAGTTTTACTTTAATGTTGGAGTCTTTTTGTATGGTGTTCATCAGGGATCTCTAAATCAGAATTTTGTCCATGCCCTTGCAGGGGTTTTGTAAAGAGAAAAACACGTTTGGTATCTCAAGATGAAATAAAATCTTATTGCTATTATGCCTCATATATGTGTATTCATGACTTGGTTACTTTTCGCTTTTGATATCCATGTTTACTTTATTGCAAAATCTGTGTATGTTCTAGAATCTTTTTTAAATTTTATTTTTGTAACATATTTAAACTATAATCAACCTCAGTCCTTGTAATTAATACTTATGGATTGAGAGAATATTTTGAGGCTATAAACCCCGGGTGACATTCCCAACTATCTTTTCCTAGTCAGGCAAGATCTGAAAATGATTGAGTAAGGTAATTCATACCTTTTACTCAACATTTATTTGGTGACCATACTAGGGACATCTTCCATATCTCTTTGGTTGATTGTATTCATGATTAACTTTGAATATTTTTGCTTTTGTTTTTTATTCTTTGACTATTTTCTTTTCCTCGTGACAATACCTTCTACAAGGCAACCCAATATTGAACACGGTCTGAAAGACCAAACCAACATTGCCTTAACTTTATTCAATACTATCTTAGAAACTGCTAATACCCTGGTTGAGCTTGAACGCTCGTGGGAAATAATTGAACAAGATATAAGTATTCACGAACGTTGGGAGGGCAGGCAAAGGCAAAATAGAAATCAGTCGTAGCTCTCTTTTTCCTAAAGTTTTGATCTTCTTTTTCATGTCCTCAAATCCTCGCATCTCTAGGAGAAGAAAAGGATTGTCTCCTAAAATCACTCCTATCATTGAAATAGGAAGGAGGAAAGCTATTATTTCAACCCAACAAGGTACTATAAGGAGAAATTTGTCTGATTCATCTAGTTCACATTTCTCACCCTCACCCATGATTTACAAAATGGCATCTACAAGTGGCTCTGGTGGTACTGGAGGTGCTTCATCATCTCAACCTTCGGCCTCATTGGTAATTGGTAGTTTGTATAGCCATCAGGTTCATGTCCAATCTACTACCAACCCTGCTAAGATCATCAAGAAGTATGCGATTTTAAATTCAAGGAAGATCCTACTACCACCCCGTGGCACGTATCCTCACCCTTGAATCTAGCACCTACTACTCATATTTTACCAAAATTTAAAGAGCATCTACCTAGATTTTTCTAAAATAATACAGTCACTACAAACGAACACTTGGTAGCATTCTCTAATGCCTGTCACAATATACGAGATAATGATAATGATACTTGCATGTGATTATTTGTCAACTCTCTCAGAGGGAAAGCAACAACAAATTTTTTTGATCTCCCTCCCAAGATTCTTTCCACTTGGGAAGAGTTAGTTTACTGGTTCAAGTCAACTTATGGGCAGTCTAAGAGCCTAGCCGAACAATTACGGGAATACAATAACATTGCGTACAAGGACAGTGAGACTATTAAGTCTTTCAATATTCGTTTCACCAAGTTGTATAATCAAATTCCCGAACTTATTCACCCCCAGAACCAAGATGCATTTATGCATTACTATAATGCTCTACCTTCCTCTTATCGGCATAGGCTTGAAAAAAAAGCTATTGATAATCTTGGTTCTGCTCTTCATACTTGTCTAGAATATGAAGAACAGCTAGAAAGAACAGGTCTCCCTAAGGGGGACTCGGTTAAACAAACAGACATGTCTTCCCTACTACAGCTTATACAGGATATGAAAAATCGGATGATAGCATACGAACGAAAGGGAAATGTCCCTTCACTTACTCCCGGGGCATCATATTATTCCTCAACACCTTTTAGAAATACCAATGAAAACAAATATCAGCCCAAAGCCATCATGTCTCGTAGTTGGTGTAACTTTTGCGAGGAAAATCATGAAGAAAGTACTTATGAGGTTAAGAAGAGTGCTAAAGATAAGATCTTTGGAGAAAAGCCTGAAACCACCATTGTTGTTCTAGATTGGGTAGAACCGGAAGATGTCATGATCGTAAACACTAGGAACAAATCCTATTCTTCAAAAGGAAAATATGATCCCCCTCATAATTCTTCTAGTTTGAGTTCATCTTCGCAAGATGCCATTGTACAAGATACCAAAACTCCTGACAGTCAAGGAGTTCCCTCCCCTCTTCCCTCTTCCAAGTATAACATTCTTAACCAATTGGATAATATCAAGGTTGATACTACTCTTTTGGACATGGTTGTCGTCCCTGAACAACAAAAGCATCTCAAAAATTTGATGGAAGGAAAATCTTCCACCATAGCCAATCTTTATAAAGAGGCTAAAGAAGAGTATTCTATTGTAAATAAAGTAGGTATAAATAATTTTAGACACCCTGTAAAAAACCCTCCATTTTTCATTTCTGTAAAAATTATGGATAAAATATCCCATTGTTGCCTAATTTACGGTGGTTCGGGTCCAAGCGTAATGTCGAAAATCATCATGGAAGAGCTAGGCTTATCAAGTACTAATGAAAATTCTAGAAGCATGCTCTCCTATAACAGTCTACAACAGTCAACTATAGGTGAAATCAAAGACATGACTTTAGTTTTGTGCGCACATCTTGAAATAAGGACAACCCTCAACATCCAAGTAATTGAAATGCCAGTAAGTAACTATTCTATCATCTTAGGAAGAGACTAGCAAGCCTTGACAGGTGGATATCTTTCTCTTGACGGAACACACTTATCTATTCCTCGAAATGGAAATAATAGTATAGTCCTAAGGGAAGGAAGAATATCACCATACATATAGAGTATTGAATAGCCTAACGTAAACTATGTCGAGGAAGACCTAGGAGTATACTCCATCTTTGCGGATGAGGGTGACACTGCCCTAGAACAAAGTGACCTGGAGGATGGTATGTGGAGCATGCACTTCGATGGCTCATGCTCCAATGAAGGTAATGGAGCTGGTATTATCTTATACTCACCTGTAGGTAAAATTCACAAATTTTCTTATAGGTTAGAATTTTCTTGCATGAATAACGTTATCAAGTTTGAAGCATTATTGCTAGGCATTGAAAATGCTTATAATTTAGGTTGTGGACACCTTACAGTTTTTTGGGACACTGAACTTGTTGTGAACCTTGTACATAAAATCTACTCTCCTAGCAACAAGTTGATGAAATGATACACCCAATCTATTTGGATGCTTATATCAAACTTGTTATCATTTAACATCACTCATGTTAAAAGGGAACTTAATTTAATGGCTGATAGGTTAGTTGTATTTGCAACATCTCCTACTCGGCAACTTCTGCCTCAAAGACCTGATTGTACTTTTCAATCTTTATATCGTCCTCACATTTCTGACAATGTAAAGTCATGGCACGTATTCCCTAGTGACGAAGGCATTTGTTTTTTCATACAAAATGAACTATTCAAGCCCAAGGAGATTATATCCATGAAAAACAACAAAATTCTGAAAGGCTTGACTCCTCTCGAAAGTTCATTTTCATAGAGTGATGTAGGCAAAAAAGAAACACATAAATAAGAGGAGACAAAAAGGAAAGTGGGTGAACCCATTTCCTTGAACATTGGAACACCTAATTCCTCTAGGAATGTTAAGATAGGTGCCCAATGTACTAATGAAGAAAGGATGAAATTCATTGATTTACTTCATGAATTTCAAGATGTTTTTGCTTGGTCATATGAAGATCTTCGTGGTTTTGATCCTGCTCTCATCCAACATACCATTCCTATCAAGGAAGGGATAAAACCAATTAGGCAAAAACAAAGACCCATTAACCCCGCACTTGAAGCTACTATTAGGAAGGAGTTGGAAAAACTTTTGAAAGCTGGTATAATTTTCCCGGTTAAGTATTCTAAGTGGGTTTCCATTTTGGTCCCTGTTTGAAAGACAACTGGTCAGATCCGATTGTGCGTTGACTTCATCTCATTAAATAAAGCGAGTGTAAAAGACCATTTTCCTCTCCCATAACATGGAAATGATTTTGCAACAATTTGCAGGGTCACAAATGATGTCCTTACTTGATGGTTTCTCTGGTTATAATCAGATCAAGGTAAAAAGGACTGATAGGTACAAAACCACTTTTACTAAACGCTGGGGCACATTTTCTTATGAACTCGTGTCTTTTGTCTTATCTAATGCAGATGCCACCTTCCAAAGAGCTATGCATACAGATTTTGATGATCTGATTGGTAAGATTATCCAGGTTTATCTTGATGGCTTAATTGTTTATTCAAAGAACCGGTTGGATCATTTTGGTCATCTTAGAAAAGTTCTCATGCGATGTAGAAAGTTCGATATTTCTTTAAATACTTCTAAATCTATCTTGGGCGTTACCAATGGGAAGCTCCTTGGACATATTTTTTTTAATTCAGGAATAAGCATAGATCACGAAAGGATCGTTGTTATTCTGAACCTTCATGTCCTCGCTTCCAAAAAGGAGGTTCAAGCCTTTATGGGAATTATCAACTTTGTCTGTAGATTTGTTCCTAATTTTTCTTTAATGGTCAAACCAATTGATAATCTTCTAAAGCAAGATCCCTCCTTTTCTTGGACTTAAGATGTCGAAAATGATTTTGTAAGGATTAAGAAGGCAATCAGTTATGTGTCGGTTTTGGCGAAACTAGACTTTGAGAAAGATTTTATCATATACACTAATGCCACTGAGGAAGCAATTTCTGCTATTCTCTTACAATGTGATGACCAGAATAATGAAAAACTAGTAGCTTACATGAGTCAAATCTTATCAGATGATGAATTCAAGTATTCTTGTATCGAAAAAAATGTTTTTTCTCTTGTTAAAGCTATGGAGAAATTTCGCCACTTTATCCTAGGAAAGCACACACATGTAAAAGTCCCTTTGCCTGCTGTCAAGTTTTTGCTTTCACAGACTTATCTTTTAGGGAAGCTTACACATTGGTTTGCCAATATCCCGGAGCATGATTTAACCATCGTGACTTCAAAAACAATTAAGGGATGAGACTTAGCCCTTCACTTAGCTCAACACGCTGAAGAAAGTGAAGAAATTGATGAATAGGATAATCCTCTTTCAACATTATTTTACATTGAGAGTCAAACCTTTCCTATAGTTGAACATCCCTAGTATAAAAATCCGGTGTATTACTTGCGATATCATAAATGCCTAGATGATTTAGATACTCATCAAAGGAGAAGGCTTCATCTTGAATCTTCCAGATATATTATTTTAGGAGACTTTTTGTTCAGGAGGTATGTCGATGGCATATTACTTCGATGTGTAAATAATAAAGAAGCACATAAATTGTTACAGGAAACTCATGGATCTTCAGATTATGTTATTCATGTAGGTGGTCACTTTTCTGCTAAAATTATTGCTTTTAAAATCATCAGAAAAGGTTATTATTGGCCCTCAATTTTTCAAGATTCTTATAACTTTTCAAGATCTTGTGACAAGTGCCAAAAATTCGTTGGGAAAGAACATCTTTCTGCCATGCCTTTTCAACTTGTCCTCCCTGATTTTCCTTTTTCGAAATGGGGTCTGGATTTTATCGATCCTATTAATCCTTTGTCTTCAGCAGGACAGGTTTTTATCTTGAAAACCACAGATTATTTCACTAAATGGACTGAAGTTGTCCCACTTAAACACTCAGAGGATGAACAGGTAATTTCTTTCCTTGAAACGAATATTTTCTCCAGATTTGGCATTCCTTTAGAAATTATTACAGATAACGTCCCCGCTTTCATTTCTGCTAAGTTGACTCGTATTTTAGCTAAGTTGGGAGTCACACATTTTACCTCATCAGCTTATTACCCTCAAGGAAATTGGCAAGTCGAGTCTACTAATAAAAATTTGGTGAGGATCATAAAGAGGCTCATTGAAGATAAGCCTCATCAATGGCACACCCTCCTCACTTACGCCCTTTGGAAAGATCACACTAATACCAAGGTAAGCACAGGTTGCATTCCCTTTTAGCTTGTTTATGGTCAAGAAGCTATTTTTCCTACTGAACTGGAACTTTCTTCTCTACGGCTGATGCTACAGATTGAAGAATTAAATTCTTCTAATGTCCCTAAAAGGATAAATGCATTGTTAGTTTTAGAGGAACAAATAATTTTTTCCTTGGAAAACATAAAGAAACGACAACAACCGTGAAGAAATATTTCAACAAAAGCGCAAAATCTGTCAGGTTTAAAGTAAATGAGAAAGTCTTGCTTTAGGATTCATCCCATGCTAACAGAGGAAGACATTCAAAGTTTCAAAATTTATGGCTAGGTCCTTTTAAAATCGCTTTTGTCCCGGGCACAAATTATTATCTTCTAAAATACTTGGAAGAGTGATTATTTTCCTATAGTACTAATGGTTCCCACTTGAAACACTATGTGGAACCGTTTTGAAGGATGAACGCTGCATGGAAGTCACTGGTGTATTATAGTTTCTTTTTTTGTTTCACTGTTTTGGTTTTGCTCTGTTGTTTTTCATTTTCTGTTGTTCTTTTCTGTTGTTTTTCTTTTTGTTTATCAGAAATAAACTTTCGATCAGTTTTGCCACAACGATATTATTCTGTAAGTATTGTTGATCAATAACAATCAAGTCACATAGTTGTCATGATGTCCCCCTTGTAGACATCACTGAAATTGATTTATGCTTCTGGTACTACTGTTAGATAGATAATTGGATTTTCATCCCTACTTTCTCCTATCCCTTTCTTCCCTCCACCAGAAATTTTTCTCCTCAAAACAATAAACACTTTCACTGTGACCAATCAAATGTTATGCATACAAGAACAAACCCCTCATACGTAACACTTTTCATGAGCTATTCCCAAAGTCCTAGATCATTTTTTCCCTTAAACAACCTCACTTCCCCTGTTGCATAATCATTCTGGTAAATAATTCTTTGATCTATGACTCACCTGGTCTACAAAACTTGACATATTGAGTTCTTAATCTATTAGAAACAGATTTCCCTGTGGAGTTGTCAGTTTTTTTACGCTTGAAATTGCAATTATGAATACTATGCTCACAAATGATTGCCAAGCTTTATTATTTAAATATATTAATAATATACTAGTAGGTGGGACCCCCTTGTTTAACTTATGGCACTCTGGTGGATAAGAAACACTTATATTTTGTTTGCATGTGTGATAGTAGCAACACAGTTTTCTACAGCTCATTTGTTTGAGATCATGGTTAAAATGTTTATGGTGATATGTGGTGGTTGGGTGATTAAAACATGGAGCTAAATGGTTTTGATGATCTCTCATGAAATATGATTAAGCTTCCTTTTTGGATGAAAGAATTATACTCCAGTTTTGATGTTGATATTGTGTATTGTTCATTGCAAAGGTTTGGGTGATCTCGACCCTTGCTACTATGGTTATGCCCATTGTTTGAGTTTCATATTGGGTTGTGTTCCTAGCAAGTTGTCATTTGAAGAAATTTGATATTGGCAAGGGGGTGGCGCACTTTGGACTATCGCGCACTTTGCAAAAGTAATATGGCAAGTTTGATATTTGGTTATTAATGGTTTGAATATAGTGTTATAGTGAGTTGGATAGTGGGTTTGGATCGTACTAAGAATTGAATGAGGATATGAAGGGAGAAGCGATGTGCAATAAATACACGTCACTCAAACTCCCCTCAAGCCAGTCACCCTAGTCATTCTTGCATTTTTGGCTCTGGTAGTTGTTGTTGTTGCTCTACCTTGCCCGGTCATGGAAGAAGTATACAGCCTTGGGTTTTCTCCTCGTGAAATATTTTACAGGTATGATGTTTTCTTACTTTTCCATCCATGAGGATTGCTCTACCCTTAAATAAAATGTTGGCTTTGGTTGCTCGTGGTATGTGTGATTCTCAAGTTTTTATGATGTTTTTGGAACTGTGTTTATGGTTGCATCCTTGGTTTCATGTGGTTGTCGTTCTGAGACTGTTGGCATTAAAGGTTGGTCACTGGTCCTTGTTGTGTGTCATTATTCGCAGGGAAATGTTGAGTAACAGTTGTGGTTTAGCCTACATTGTCATGGATCTGTATTCGGGTTTGTCTTCTTTTTTGAAATGGGTTATCATATTCTATTTAACCTATGGGCTTTGTGAATACCTCACCTATAAATTGATATTACTGGTCTCTGTGGCTAGTATAAACGCGCCATATTTCAACCCTGTGGATGTTTATGTATCTTGTGCCTTGTCTTGGAAAAACCCTCAATTGTTAGCCTGCCTTCTTATGACCTCACTGTCAACGTGGTGAACATTTTTCAGTTGTCTTGACAATTGATTACCTAGATTTTGATGGGAGCATTGTTCGTATCGTTTTGGTTGGGCACGGGTTTTTATTTGGTCGCTCACTCTGTTGTGTTGAAAGAAGTATTGGGTTCACTTGTTTTCTGGAAGTTGTAGTCTGCTATAGGAATCTCATGAAGTAAATAACCACATTGTGAATTCTTGTTATACTATGAAAAGCACTCTGTGGAGTAAACTTCCTGTGCTATGCAACTACCAAAACCTCTGGTTGAACCGCCCCCATGTCTCTACCCTTACTGTCATGGAAATTTCTTGAACCCTACACATTTCAGTGGAAATGATGTTTACTCCAGTTTTAAGTTGATGAGAGCATTGTTCTTGCTCAATTACTTGGGCACGATTTTAGTTGGTCCCTTTCTTGGCAATTATGGAAATAATTTTTTTCTCACCTATTCATTCGAAGTTACAGTCAGTTGAAGCATGTGTTCCAAATAATTGAAGATTTTCAGGTCCTATCAAGCATGCCTATTGGGTCTGTCTTTGACCACAATTAGGCTCTAAGTTTCAACTGTTATGTAAATTGTTTGTTGTTGTTTTAGGACAACCAACAGTCCAAGAACTTCTTGTTGATTTGTTACGGTTGTACTTCCAATTTTAGGTGCTCTAGCATGTAGTTTTAGTAACCAAAAGTTATCACATGCATACTAAAATAAGTACAACACACCTAAAGATCTTTACAGCTGAAATAAAGTAGATCTAAGAGACTAACACAAGATACAACAAGTAATGAAATACAATGGAACCTGTATACATTGCAATCTCCTCATGAGCCTTGCCACAAGATCCAGAGAAAGAAGTGCCCAAGCTGTGGTGCACCCTCTGTACTGAACTGAAGCACCCTAGCTCCTCTAAAACCCAATGAATAAATCCTTCCACATGAATGTCCTCTCTTGTGCTGCCTCTCCACTGAAACTGTTAGAGCTTGAATCCTCCAAGCAGATCTGCTACCAGGTAGTTGTCAGTCCTCTCAACATGTGCGCCCCCCTCCTAGTAGAAATGATCACCAGAAATAAACTAATCCATAAACTGAATGTCTCTCTCCACATAAACAAGCGCCCAAGCTCTCCTCTCCCTATGCATCAGACCTCATCATGATCTGACAAGTCCTTCTCTCCTAATGAGCAAATGAAGGATAATAAATGTGCCCCTCCTCCTCAAGATACGCCCCTCCTCCATATACATGCTCCCTCTCAGAAGTAAAGGCTATGGCTCCATGGAAATGCTCTCCATGCAAGCTCAAACCAACCTCAAGCTCTCAAGGGTTTTACTCAAACCCTCATGAAGTGCGCCTTCCTTCTCCTCAAGAAATGCACCCCTCTTCTCTTCTCCAAAAAATTACAAGTGAAGAATTGAGTCTCCAAAACTACCTTTACCCTCTTTAGCCTCTTTGAGCCAACCCTAAAAGATCAATGGCCTAGATTAGATCTAGCCAAGTCTAATCAATGGGTGAGATCTCATCCTAAAATCTCACTAAGGAAACCCACTTTCCTTAGTTGCTTTATGTCTATTAATTCACCCACATTGTGAATTAATTGTCACTTTATGACTTAAGTGAAATATTTCACTTTTGACTTAAAACTCCTAAGTCAAAGTGAAATCAGAATCATAAAGTAAAGTACAAGGGAATAGTCTTGCCCCTTTGTGCTTAGAGACTCATAAGCACATGGGGACCACTTTCCAAGGTACCCAAATCTCAACAATAATGAATGATTGTTTTGCTTGGTTCAATCATTATGTTAATTATTTAAAGAAAAAAAGGAGCACTTGTGTTTGAAATGTTTGAGGCTCGAATAGAGTGATAATATTCAGATTAGATTGCATTGAACGATGGTTAAATAAATGATGGATATGAGTTGTTTGGAAACGTTGTGTGTGACCCTGTTGGATTTAAAGGATTATTATTGGAGTTGATGTTATGAATCGTTGCTCAAAGGCTATTGTTGTATTCTTATAGTAATTATGATGTTGTTCGTTATGACTATCATATAATGATAATGTGGTTACAATGGTTACTGTGATTAAATAATTATGGGCATATCAAATAGATTATTGTGTAAGATAGTTCGGAGGCCAGCAAGCAAATTGTCAAAGAAGGCATCAATTTGATTATTGTTTTGGAAAAGAATATTTGTTAAACTTTGAAATTCTGGACAGAGATAAATTTTGATTGCATCTAAGGTGGAATGTTTCGATTTGTTTCGCTTGAACAGTATCCATATTGATTCCCTATCATTCTACAATTTTTCTCTAATTACATTCCCTCCACGATCCCGATTTCACTTATCACATCCATGTTATGTGATATAAATTTGAAAAGAACAATCTGTGTGGAAGTGAAGGAAAATTAACATAGCAAGGGTTGGTGACTGATATGTTTTGATATTTTTATACACAGTTAAAATTGTTTGGTTAATTGGTGAACAGTATTCATTTATGCATTCCCTATCATTCTACCATTTTTCGCTAACTACACTCCCTCCATATTTCCCATGAACCCTATCATTCCTTGTTCAAATGGCAATTAATGAATGGTTTGTTATGGATGAATTTGCATGTATCTCATGTCAATTTTTTAGCCAACTTTTGATTCATGTAAGCAGAGTGTCATGTATGGTTTATTAAGAGCTTCATTACTGACAAATTGTTGCTACAAGATGAGCTTTTATAGTAGAGGAAGCAATGGTCGAAATAATAGAGGCAGGGGAAATTGGAATCGAGGCCATAGGAGGCCTAGATTTTCTATCCATTTTGACACTAACCCGCAATAATTGAACCAGTTGTTCCAAGTTGGGTTCTTTTATTGGGTTAGCCATGGGATAATGAACCCTCGATCAGAAATACCCTCTTTCCAGCCTCCTCATAATATCCTCGTCATTCTTGTTCCTCCACATGTGTCTTTGCAGCTTGGAGTTCCCGCAAATGATGGTTGGCAAGAGATCAGCAACCATCCTATCTCTCACCATCGTGGTTGGCCCACTATGCCATTGCCTTTACCACCACCTGTTAATCATAATGTCCAAATTTCCTGTGTTGTTTCGCTAGTTCAGTCTTCACACTCTAGTAAGAGATTGAAAACTGATATTCCCCAACCTCTGCAAGACAAGGGAAAAGCAACAACCTCCCCTTCTTCTCCCTCCACTGATTCCTCGAAATCTATGTCTTCTTGCCTTCATTTAAAGGATGACTTATCCCATGTGATCAACGAGATACAACCCCAAGGGTCCAATCAACCATGGGCTACCTCAAAAAAGTTTAAGGGAAACAACAATGAAAAAAGGAAAATTGCCTCACAAAGTGGCAAATATGGTTTTTAAATTATGTTTTATATGTTTTCAGTTGACGAGGACAATGCTTAACAATTTTCAACATTTTTGGACAACAAGCTCTGTTTTTTATATTTTGTGGATAATGTGGATATATATATATATTGCTTTTTGGATATGATATAAATTATTTATGATATTTAAATATCCAGTTTAAAAGATATTCAAGGGAGTTACAAGGGTGGCATATGGTCAAAACGATTATCTTTTGTGTGTTATATTTTATGATTTAAAAGGAAGAAATGACGAGAGTCATAAGGGATCCCACCTACCTAGTTATTATTAATTAAGACCCTTAACTATATTATTATTATTTATTTCTCCTAAACTAATTAGTTAAGTTAAATCAACTTAACTAAAGAAAGTTGTTGAACTACTTCAACTTATTTGGAAACAATAAAAGTTGAATGATAAGGGGAGAATAGAAGGAGAAAACAAGACTAAGGTTTGATCTTTAGTTACATGAGATAGTTTCAGTTTTCATTCATTTATGAATTTATTCAAAGCCTAATTCTCTTCTTGATAGCAATGTCTTATTGTAGAAAGCAAGGTTCAAGACTGAACCACACTTTTCAGACGCTTGTTTTAGAGGAGTTGATCCATCTTTGATGGTCTGCATACTCTTGTATGTTTGTGAATTAAGTTTCATGGTTGATAAATGATATCTTGCGGAGTCAAAATGGGAGTAGTTTGTGGCAAGTTGATCCAGATTATTAATTTTAGTTTTACTTTACTGTCAGAGTCTTTTTGTATAGTGTTCATCGGGGATCTCTAAATAAGACTTTGGTCCATGCCATCGCAAGGGTTTGTAAAGAGAAAAACACTTTTGGTATCTCAAAATGAAATAAAATCATATTGTTATTATGTCTCATATATGTGTATTCATGACTTGGTATCTCCATGTTTACTTTATTGCAAAATCTGCATATATTCCAAAAGCTTTTTTTAATTTTATTTTTGCAACATATTTAAAATATAATCAACCTTGGTCCTTGTAATTAATACTTGTAGATTGAGAGAATATTTTGAGGCTATAAACCCTGAGTGACATTCCCAACTATCTTGTCCTAGCCAAGCAAGATCTGAAAATGATTGAATAAGGTAATTCATACCTTTTCCTCAACAACAGACCTTCCAAAAGTGGGTCACAAGTCCATCATCATGGTTGTGGTAGATAACCTCTCCAAGTATGCACATTGTTGTGCCTTACCGCACCCTTTTACGCCAACTATGGTAGTGCATGTTTTCATTGATCGGATTTTCAAACTGCATGGCTTGCCAACCTCCATTGTGTTTGATTGTGACACGACCTTCACAAACACATTTTCACAAGAATTTTTTAAAGTACAAGGCATGCAATTGAACATGAGCACAACATACCACCCCTACATGGATGGCCAAACAGAAGTTGTCAATAAATTTTTGGAAACCTACTTGCGTTGTTTTGCTTCAGAGAAACAACATCAATGGGTGCAACCCTTGGCAGAATGGCAGTACAACACTTCATATCATACAACAACCAAAATGACACCATATGAAATGGTGTATGTCCAATAACCACCTGCAGTAACTTCCTATCTTCCAGGCACATCATGTTGAAATATTGTAACTTCAAATAATATTCTACCTAAGAGGGAATGTTGAATAATATTATTATATTATATTTATTAATTAGACCCTATTGTGCCTTTGAAAAATTCATCCCTTTTGTGCCTTGACAATTAAATGTAAATTATGAGGGTAAAGTGACAGGTTGGCCCAGACCTAATTATAGGTTAGCCAGACCACTATTTATAAGAGAGGTCAGCGCCTCATTTGGATACACACACCAATTAGCTCTGCAATGCGCAAGTCTTGGAGGAGAACCTACTGCAACTGGGGGTGAATTCAAGGAGGGTTTTGGTCTATCTCTTGGTATCTATTAGTTAAGTGGTGTGCTACTCTTCCTAGTGAAGAAGTAGAGGAGGAACTTTTGCTTTGTTTTTGGTCTATCTATATTGAGGAAGTTTTTGTTGGGTTTTCTTCCCCGTGAAGGTTTCCCATGATAAAATGTTGTGTACCTTGTGATTGTGTTTCTTTCAGTGATCCTCATATGTTGTTGATGCATTAAATGCTCATGTACTTTGGATATAACTTAATAACAACATTAAAACTTAACATGGTTTCAAAGCTAGACTGAATAAGAGCATTGTTACTGGGTATTTGCATCTCTTGGTTGTTGGGACAAGAAAATTAGGGATTTTTACAGAGAAATAATTTTTGACCAAGGATAGAATTGGGAGTTGTGCCTAAACCTAACGCATCTTTTGATAGCCTGGAAGAAGTCTTCCACTGGTCAAATATTTCAAAAAGTAAAAAATAGGGTTTGACTAGGACTAGAAAACCAAAAAATCTGAAATTACCAGTCCAGATTTGCGCAGGTCAAGTTTCAGAGGTCAAATATTGGAATTCTCAGAAACATCCAACACCAATCAACTCACCTCGACCCAACACGTCTTCTGGTAAGTTCTGTTTCATTTTTTAGCACCTTTAATTTTGGTCATTTTTTCTAGCCTCAGGGTCAAAACACCTTCAATCACTAAGCTTGATGAAAAGTTAGAAGATGTGGAAAATTTGTGTGCCTAGAAATACAAAATTGGTCTCATTCCCGAAGAGAATGATCTTGTGCAATTTATAAAGAATAATGTCTGGAGCCAGAAGGAAATGAGGCCAAAGAGAAGTACAAGAAGGATGTGATTAGGGCAAAGAGAATAATTGCAAATTACATCAAAGACCACTTGATCCCTCAAGTGTCTTCCAAGGATAGCCCAAAGGAAATGATTGATGCCATATCCAATATGTATGAAGGAAGAAATATTAACAGGAAGATGAACTTGAGAACCCAACTCAAGAATGTTAAAATGAAAAAGGAAGAAACAATTCAAGATTATTTTTCTAGGGTTTCTCGGTTCAAGGAATAACTAGAAGCAATTGGAGACAATGTAGATGAAGATGAAATCATGATGACTTCTCTCAATGGTCTCAAAATACCTTGGGATGATTTTATCCAAACAATGTGTACCGGAAAAGAAAAACTCCAATTTGACAGTTTATGGGAAGAGTGTGTTCAGGAAGAAGCAAGAGTTACAAACATAGAATCCATTCTAAGAGAAGATGAAGATCAAGCACTAGATGATCATGCCAAGGAAGGAAGGGGAAAGAGGGAGACTCACTTTCATAAGGAGACTCACTCTCATAAGGAGCCTCACTCTCCTAAGAAATTTCAGAAGTACCAGAAAGGACAAAGGAGGCAAATGGATTTCTCCTCCTACAAGTGTTATCATCGTGAAAGGATGGGACACATTGCTAAAAATTGTCCCCTCAAGATAGAAGAATACAAGAATACAAATAACAAAATACATCATTCCATGCAGTCGAAGATGATGAGCCACCCAAGAAGACAACTAGAGAAGAGATGTAATAATATGTTTTGTTTTCATCTCTCTTCGGGACTGTGACACCTGGAAATGATACTTGGCTCATAGATAGTGGTGCTTCCAAGCACATGAGATGCAAAAAAAATATTCTCTCCAACCTTGAAGAGAAGAACTCCCCCAAAAAAGTCTCACTTGGAGATGCCTATCAGTACCCAATCAAAGGATAGGAGAAGCCACCTACAAGCTTGATTCAGGAACTCCAATAAGGATGAAGGATATACTTTATGTACCATGTTTGAGAAAAAAATTACTTTCTATTTCGTCTTTAGACAAGAAAGGTTTCTTGGTTGCATTTGTAGATGGTAAAGTTCTTATGTGGTCTAAAGTAAAAACTATAGAAGAAATAGTTGTTATTGGAATAGAAGAAGGTGGCTTGTACAAATTAAAAGGTCACTCAGATGCAGCCTTAACACACAGTATTGCAAGTCCATGTGAACTTTGACATACAAGGCTTGCTCACATTAACTACAAATCCTTACCATATGTGAGCAAGGCAGTCACAAGTTTACCAGAATTAAAGGTTGATCATGAAGGTCTATGTAAAGGATGTGAAAAAGGAAAGATTACGAAGAATCCTTTTCAGAAAAGTGACAGTAAAGTGGATGGAATATTGAATATTGTTCATTCAGATGTATGTGGTCCAATGCCATCAACTTCATTAAGAGGGTTTGCATACTATGTCACATTTATTGATGATTACTCTCGTAAGACTTGGGTTTATTTCTTAAAGTTAAAAGATGAAGTGTTTGAAAAATTCAAAGAGTTAAAAGCTTTAATAGAAAACCTCTCCAAGAAGAAGATTAAGATACTCAGGTCAGATAATGGAGGAGAGTACACTTCAAAAGAATTCAAATGTTTTTGTAGAGATGCCAAAATCAAGAGGGATCTCACCACTCCTTACAAGCCACAACAGAATGGTGTATCAGAAAGAAAGAATCAAACAATCATGGAAGCAGTGAAAGCCATGATCCATGATCAAGATCTTCCAATGCACTTATGGGTTGAAGTAGCCATAACAACAATATATGTCCAGAACATAATATCCCATAGTGCACTTGGATTCAAGACTCCCAAAGAGATGTTTACCAGAAAGAAGCAAGAATTCAGCCATCTAAAAATATTTGGTTGTCCAGTCTATTTACATATTCTGAAAGAGAAGAGAACCAAGCTAGATCCTTTCGGAAAGAAAGGAGTATTTGTTGGATATTGTGAGGTCTCCAAGGCTTTCAGAATCTACATCCCAGGTTACCATCATATTGAGATTAGCCAATATGTTACCTTTGATGAAGATGCATCTTTCAACAGATCGAGGAAATGTCAATTGGAAGAATTCTATAAAGAAGAACATGTAGCTCCCAGAGTTGCATAACCTAACAAGGAAGTTGTAGTTACTCTTGATGATGTTATACCAGAGGATAATGATATGGTGGAACCTCATGAACCACCTCGTGAGATCATCTCTCACAAGAGGAAACCAACTTGGGCACGTGAGATCATTCAAGATGCAGAGAAGTATGGTGTTTCCAAAGGAACCATGAGACAAAGAAAGAAGCCTAAGCCATACTCCAGTTATGTGGTTTTGATGTGCGATCTCGTTAATAAGGAACCTACTTTCTTTGAAGAAGTTGCTCAAAAGAAGGAATGGATGGATGCCATGACTGAAGAATACCAATATATTATGAAGAATGATGTGTGGGAAGTGGTTCCCAAACCAAAAAACAAAGATGTAGTATCTTCTAAATGGATATTCAAAATAAAACATGCAGCAGACGTAAGTATTGAGAAATACAAAGCAGAATTTGTGGCTCGTGGATTTTCCCAGAAAGAAGGCATTGATTCTGAAGAAACCTTTTCTCCAGTAGAAATATACACATCTATCAGAACCATCATGGCACTTGTAGCCAAGATGAAGTGGAAGTTACACCAAATGGATGTGAAAACAATCTTCTTGAACGGTGTTATTGAAGAAGAAGTGCATATAGAAAAACCACCAGGTTTCGAAGTACAAGAC